>JAVVLW010003034.1:0-25000 GCA_034401795.1 Chaetoderma sp. LZ-2023a | reverse complement strand
TTAAAGGCTCCATTAGGTGTATGGACGTGGATGCACAAAAAACTAAATGATATGGCGAAGTCAAATCGCAGGTCGCTATGATACCAAATCCTCTGTTCTAAGCTTTAAGATGACTAGTATAGATGGCCTTGCCACCGAACCTTGCAATCGTCCAGGGTACTCCCTATGGTCAGCGACGTGGGCCTGTTGAGTGGCATAGCAGACCTAACAACAATCTCCATTACAATTGATGGACCGTCCCACACCAGGTTCTCCATCAATCCATGAGCACTGACCAATCCCGCGACCACCATCAAGGATGCAAACAACGCTCATAAATTGATAGCAGGCCCAAATCTGTTGTTCCGGAACCAACAGCAGCACTTTGTCATGTGGTTGCCACAGCTGGATGTGGAGTCAGTGCTGGCTTGGCTCATTCCGATGTCTGCAGTACTGAAGCAGTACTCGTTGCCAACTGTCTCAGATCGCATGTGTACTACATGGCAAGACGAATCCTCTATGAACTGGGTGCAAGTCTACCAGATAGGAATGGCGTTGACCCCTCAGCTCAACTATTACGGTGCTTAAACAGCTAGGAGAATCTAGAGGGGGTGCTATACCCACTCGGAGTACAGGTTACACAAGGGAGATAACAACAGTCTAGCAGTCTAGGTATTTACACAGTGACCTGAGACAAGACTTATGCTTCCCATATGAAATACTACAGAAGAACTGGTGATGAAAGACTACAACATTATCATTCCACACAGATTCAGGGCCTGTGGCACTTATGCATAATATGCACATCACCGGCATCAAGCAAGACAACCCACCTGATTAGAAGTAGTTTCGTACTCCACACTGCCTTGAGACCCACCCCAGCAAGGATCGTTCAAGAGCTGTGTTCAATCATGAAGAGCTTTATTCAGCTCAAACCCGGGAGATGCCTTGGATGTTGCAGTAACTGAAAGACATCTGCTAAGTACTCCCGATCATTATAGAATCCCTCAGCCCGCACGAGCTGCTCAACCACTTTCAGCCCTTGATGAGGTATTCGACGAAGCAGATATGTCCCTTACCAAACCCTAGTTAGAGCTTCATGGCCATCAGTACCTCTGTTAGCTCAGCACTAGAGAGCTGAGAAAGATTATCCAGTGTCATCTACTTGTATCCCTTCAATTCTGTATGGAAGACGCCGTACTCTTTCATGAGCTGGCCCATGGTTAAGCGTTCTCCTTCCCCATCCCCCTCCCTCTCCCCCACCCCCATCTCTCACTCTCTAACTCTCTCTCTCTCTCGCTCGCTCTCTCTCTCTCTCTCTCTCTCTCTCTCTCTCTCTCTCTCTCTCTATCTATCTCTCTTCTCTCTCTGCCCCATCTCGCTCTCGCGGTTGGCGGTTGGAAACCCCGTATTCAGTTAGCAGACACACACTGGCCGGATCTGATTAGCTCTCTCAAGGCACAATGCAGACACTTAACCATGTTGCATACTTAGAGGTTAATCGATGACATCGATGGTGTATATAGTAAAGCAACTGTCCGAGTGTCAGGCGAGTCTCCAGAATAAAACACCACATTAAAATGATCGTCATCAGTGGTGCCTTCTATACCATAGTTGCGGAGTCCATAGGCGAGCGTATCCCAATGATGGAAGCAGTCTTGCTCTGTCTGGCTAAGAGTGCCATGACAGAGATCATTGTGGCCTATATCTAAGACACCATGCGGAAAGGGCCAGTATCCTGACCACTGCTACAGATTTCCTTGGCCCACTGTATTGCCAAATTATGCCCACCTGTTTCTGTGGGTTGCCACTGGATAGGAGGTTTAAGAAATTATATCCCTCAAGAAATCAGTGTTCGTTGGCTTGCCATTTTAGACATCTTAATAGATATGGATACTCAATGTACGAGACAGATCTGGCACTGGCCCAGGCCCTCAACGCTACCCCCTTATTTGCTGCTGGGATTCCATGCCCGATGCATCTAAATTATCTTTCATATCAGCTGGTGGCTGTCCATCTTCCGAGAACATGACCGTACACTTCAGCAGTAGACCAGCACATGCATGGCAGGTGGTGTTGACCATTGCTCCAGCAGGATATGGCAAAATCATCTTGATTTGTTCCCTGCTATATGAACACCTGCAATCAAACTACATTCTTCTGGTGTCTTATTCTGCAGCTGAGGCAGTTGACAGCAATGTCTATCGGTACAATCACCAGGACACAGCATATGGGTGGGTGGGTGGATGAATGAGTGAGTGTGTAGGTGGGTGGGTGGGTGTGTTGATGGATGGGTGGATGGATGTGTGTGTTGGATAGTGCATGGATGGCACGTACGGTCAGGCCAGATTATTCCATAATAGCGTGGTCTCATTCACCTCCCTTGTGCGACCTTACGCTCTATTCACGTTGCGTGTGTGTACTAGCATGCTTAAAAATAATAGAGGCTATAAGATTGCCTACCGTGCATGTGCGATAATGCAGATAGGCTGTACCTTAGGTATGGAGCTGACATTTTGTGTAGATATTTCCCGTATGTTAACACTATCAAACCAACATGCACCATTCCCACCCGCTCCAGATGACATTCCTGAACACCTACATGATCCCTATTTACATGCGACATTGGACCTAAATAGAGAACCCAAACATGACGTACACCGATTACTGTACACATACAAGGACACTTTCTCATCAGGCGATCTGGTTCTGGGAGACGCACTTGTTGAATACAGGAGTGATCGAACCTTCTGCGTTACCATGGGCAAGCCCAATAGTGCCTCCTGGGAAAAAGCCATTTCTGTTTTGATTACAGATGGCGGAATAACCAGTGAGAAAGATCCGTATACTTTACCATGCATCAATCAGGCTCTTGATTCATTGGCGGGGGCGCAATGGCTCTGTACATTGGACCTGGCAAGGGGCTATTGGTAAGTGGTCATAGATGAAGCCAATCATGAGAAAATGGCCTTTGCTTGCCGTGATGGACTGGTTCCATTCCATAAGATGCCCTATTGTCTCTGCAATGCCCCCTGGAACTTTCGAGCGCCTAATAGAACACGTAAGGGCCAGTGGCAAATCTGCGTGTGCTATTTGGATGACGTCTATGTATTGGGTCCCATTTTTCAACACACTTTGGCAAACCTAGCCGAAGTATTAGAGCGTTTTAGAAACGCAAATTTAAAACTAAAACACAAAAGGTGCCATTGTTCGGAACGAGGTTGAGTTCTTGGGCCATATCATTTTGGCTGAATCACAAAGCTTAGGCCTTTTGATCACGCTTCATGACACCTGCACTAAAATCAAAGTGCTACAAACCGACTTTCTCAAGATTAAGAAGGATCATCGTTATTCCTATTCAGCCATACTTTGCATATCGCGAGCCTATTGCCTATCTACAAATTAACTCCATGCCAATACACTGCATGTATCAATAAACCTCACTTTCTTACAACTATAAATTCCCCATCTTGTACGCAATGCTGGACCAGGTGGAATAAAGAGACCATGTGCGATGAGATAATTTAGCCCTTCCCAACCACGCTGTATGCCTAGGCCTATATTAAAATAGGCGCGTCTATAATACTGGAGTCACGAATACGAATTACGCCGTGCAACCTTGGGCCATTCACAGGGATAAGTATATCCAAGCAGAATCTAGACATCGGTAATCATCCTTTCCCTGCTCCATATGATGGAATCTCTGTACAAGCCATGTAACCTATATCAACTTGTTATTACTTCTCACATGGCTGTTTGATGGCGTGGGGAATTTGTTGCGAAAATATCCACATAAGGATGATCGCATAATACAAGCGGACCACGAGGATAGCACCCTTCACATTCGGCCAGTAAGAAGACTGAATACAAAGGATTTTTTTTATTTTTACATATTATTATTTTAATATATACCATTATGAGGCACCCGAAAACGCTGCCATAATTGTGTAAGAACGAGTTCGGCCACATATTAATATGTAACATTACTATGTAAATGTATATATGTACAGGAGCCTGGACGTTTTCGGCCAAAGAGTAATTAACCTTCGTCTGGAAGAATATATCCTCCTGAGCAATTGCATTGAGGAAAATTCTCTATGATGTTAAATAAATAATTACAAATTAAAAGTAAAATACAAATAAACCTACAAAAAAGGGTGAAAAGTGCCAGGGCTTGAGAAACCCAGGTAAACAATTCAGAAGTAAGCCTCCCCACTCTAAACCTTGTGCACACCTGTTGTGCCTATCTCTTGTATCAAATTGCCCCTCATGTCTCGCTATCTTTCCTCTACGAGCCTGGATGAGAAGGCTATGATTCTCACCTAATGTCCGCAATGTGCCCCCCACCCATCCATTCATCGGTATCACTCAGCCTATAGTGTTAAGCTAGAAAGGGCGTGGTGTAGCATGCATCGTAAAGTGCCGGGCCAGATTGACCCATACCAGCATGTTCTCCTTATCCTCCTTTATATGACCACTACAGTGTGTATGCATAGCGTGTGTGTACTAGCACGCTTAAAAAATAACATTAGCTGTAAGATCGCCTACCATGCATGCGCGATACTCCAGATAGGTCAAACAACCTGTACCTTAGATATGTAGCTGACATTGTAAGGGAGTTACGTTTCGTTTGACGCCAGTCAGATTACTGTGCACCAGGAAATGGTGATACGTGTTTTCAAAAAGCAAACCTTACTGATGATTATGACGTCATTAATCAAATGATGACTCGATATTGTATTACCAAAACGCTTAACCCAAAATGGAAATGATAAAATAGATGTCATGGGGTAGCTAAATGATTTCCATTATGAATGGCTGACACTTTTATTCGAAGGAACGCTTATAGGACTGATTTTATGTAAATTCCATCACTTCCTTATCTTGGCTCGATGTATAGAAGAGTGATCTACATTAGCATTTGAACGTTAACCTATTGATTCAAAATATGGGTATAATTCAGAGGAAAGGAAACAAAGACAGATTCGATAAAATAATATTCATTCATTCTTGCTTTCTTTCTGTGATTTGTTATGCAATTTAAATCAGTACTGCGTGATTGAAATAATTGTTATAAATGATGTATTATATGGAGTTAAATGGTTCTATTGAACCAGGGTTTCATAATCTGTAACCGCTGAATTGCTCTATCGACATTATCTTTCATTGAATAGTTATTAACGTATTTGAATGAAACAAGAACCCTATGCTGTCGAAGTCACATCTAGATTGACACAACATTATCTATCAATATCGTAGCGATCCTGGCTGATCCAATCCCTGTTCGTTCTTTGAGTTTTGATATGAATCACATCAAATCGATTGTTCGATCCGATGTCACTTATATCAATCCTCAACGAATATCACAGACGAGTTAGTTTACTTCCGAATCATAAATGCTCCTAATTAATGGAAGATGAGTTCCGGGTACATCCCCTATCAAATTTGGAAATGATCCCTATTCGATCTGGTCCATGTATACTAATAGCGACTACTGAATCATTTAGAACCTAGGATGGATATGGACCATTGGATAATATCTTGACTTTATAGCAGCGTGTATGATTTTATGTCAATTAGAATTTAGGATTAATAGTCCTTGGTTCAAAATCTAAATTTGAGATATCAAACTGATAGACGTGATAATAATTATACCAACACTCAATATAGAATTAAAATATAATAAACCAATAATATACGACCTGAATACTGTATATTTGTTATAAATACCCGATGGAAGCAGTCATTCCTTTATGGCTTTAAGATGAAAGGGTCCCGATGACGTAGACGATCACAATATGAGTTCTGATATCGTATTGAGGAGGACGAATAGATGTGGGTGTACCCAGACGAACGTGTGACACAGATAATATAACCAACATAAATGTATCTTGTGATGCAGGTGAATTTTAAAGGCTGCATATGATGGGCCACGAGCCGCCAGAAGCTAACGTCGTGATGTATCTGTGAATGACCAGACGCTGGAGATTGTTACCGCATGAAGGATGATATCACATGCGGTCGATGATTATGATGGCTCAAATTCATGGAGTGATTTCTGTATGAAAGTTAATATCGTGACAGATAATGCTCTCTAAATGGCCTAATTTTGTTTTGACCAGAGAAGCATGAACTCTAAATGTTCTGAAGATTGTGTGGCTGTTGATGAGCCTATAAACTGAGATGGCGCTCATACCTATCTATGATTCTGTATGATGATGATTGCTTATCAGAATGACAAGTATACTTTATTATATAAACTTCAACATTTGAATCTTCATCCTCACAGCCATGCCGGTGTATATGGCTGGCATAGACTTATGTACACAAATGAGACGATGACTGCCTACATCACATATTTCGCTAAGCCGTGACCATCATTCGTGAAGGCAAACCACTGCATGCCTGCTGAGACAGTGTTCAACACATACACACAATGCATTGTGATCCATCTGGATCACGCAGATGTGGTACTGCATGTCGTATATTAACCCCTAACATAATTAATAAAATAATCAGCATATACTCTATACATATTATAAATAATGAAACACAAATTGATTATAGCATAATCATATTAACAATTACAATTATCTAATCGTTAAGTGTTATCAAATTACATAAGTGTAAATCTTGATTACGAATTTACGCTTTTATACTTGACATGAAGTAATTCATTTCATGAAATTGAGAATAAATCGAGCATGACTGGATGATAATCTGTCTACTTATAGTGTGGCGGATTTGGAGTCCAAAAATGTTGCGGATGGCATAAACTAACGTGTTTGTATGGAAATATGATTGCTATGTATGATCCCACGGTCATATGATAGCAATAGTTGTCACATGCCCCCACCAAAAAAGAAATGTTGTCTTATATTTACAAAGATAAAAATTAAATGTGGGAGTGAGAAAATGTCCCATGTAATAAAAGTAGAACTTGCTATCAATAGTTGGGACTACGTATAAACAAACGTATTCAATTTATTTGAGCCAAATTAGACCCAAATAAAATGTAAATGGGTTAAGCTTAAATTTATAGGAAAAATTGTAATTGTCTTGGGACGCGAATACTTTAAGTGGAATTTCACTATTTATTGATTCACGTGAACCTAAAAAATAATTTTTGAAAAATATTCATATTTTCCTAGTAAAATGCAAAAAGGTTTTATCTAGGTAGATCAGAAGAAACATTACACAAATAAGAGAAAATAATAAAATATAATTTGTCCATTTGTCAATGTCAAATAAAACACATAGAATATTTATGTACAATACATATTTTCCTGAAAATACACATATGCACACATACACCACACACATACAATGCATTGTGATATGTCTGGATCACGCGGATGTGGTACGGCATGTTGTATAGTAACCCCTAGCACGCTTAATATAACAAGCATCATAGACTCTACACATATTATAAATAATGAAATCTATATTGTTTATAACATAATCATATTAACAATTACAATTATCTAATCTTCGAGTGTTATCAACTTACATGAGTGTACATCTTGATTACGAACATCCCCTATCCTTTTATACATGAAGTAATTCATTTCATGAAATTGATAAGAAAGCGAGCAAGACTGGATGATAATCTGTCTACTTATATTGTAGCGGAGTTGGAGTCCAAACATTTTGCGGATGGCATAAACGAGCGTGTATGATACGATTGCTATGCATGATCTCACCAGCATATAATAGCAATAGTCGTCACAGCATCTTTTGTGTACATATTTCCTGTATTTCCTAAATCATTAATACGAGTCCATTTTGCTCCATCTGTGGGCGAATCTAAGCCTAATTTCCAGATTCTACATCTGTTTTCCCAATTTAAATTGGATAAGAACTGGCGGAGATAGCAATTAATATAAAATGTGTGCGTGCGTGCGTGCGTGCGTGCGTGCGTGCGTGCGGGCGGGCGGGCGGGCGGGCGGGCGGGTAGGTGGATGGATGGGTGGGTGGGTGGGTGGGTGGGTGGGTGGGTGGGTGGGTGGGTGGGTGTGTGTGTACTACATGCCCGCACTGGAGCAGACCCCACAGTACCTACGATGTGATAATAGGTGACTTTATAGATGTGCCTGGTTGTTACAACCGCATATATATTGGCTACGGCTGCGCTCAGATACAACAGTATAGATTAAGTGGTCATTCAATGCAGACCAATGTTCAAAGCGAGTAGTAGTGTTGGAATTAAAATGATACCACCTCCCTCAACTGGCCGCCGTTCGGCGATCCAAGGCCCCCACCGCCCTATCAATCCCTGGCGCATAGGGTTGCATGTGGCTGCTGTATGCCTCTAGATGGCGATGGGAACTATGCTCCCAGGGATTGAGAGGGCGGTTGGGGCCACGGATCGCCAAACGGCTGCCAGTTGAGGTAGGTAGTATCATTTTAATTCCGACACTACTACTAAGCAAAATGATACCACCGCCCTCAAATGGCAGCCGTTTGGCGATCCGTGGCCCCCACCGCCCTCTTACTCCCTGCGGACTTAGGGTTGTTGAGACAGGTGATTTTCTTGGACGGCGTATATCGCTATAGCAGGCTCCAACCTCGACGACGTCATTCGTCCTGAGATGCGAGCAGAGTACCAGGTTCATAAGCAGGACTGGCTAGCTTGGAACAAATGGTCTGGACGGACTCCTGGACTATTCAAGATCGAGTTCGAAGGCTCTTGTGGCATCGCTCTCGCTCCAAAAGCTACTACGTGGAGAGCGAAGCTGTAAGTAAGTGCTCGGCTAAGGGAATGTCAAAGCGGCAGAATGAGGTCTCTTGTCGGAGGTTCTACAGCGCCCTACATGGCGGGGTGGACAGAGCTAAAAACCGAGGCCTACGCATGCGCAACCAGGGTATGGTGACGTATGCGCAGGGAAAATTCGGACTCTCTGCTAACTATGATAAGCGCCATGTGCTGCCAGATGGTGTCCATACCGAGCCAATCGAGCGAAATATCTCTCATGAATAGACAGCAGCGGGCTTGAGCACTCCGGATGGTGGCAACTGTGTATCTGTAGGGACTAACCGAAGCTCCTCTCGCACACACGGTCGCCTGGGACCGCTGGCCAGGTAGTACAATGTAGGCTACCCATCGGCCTCCACATACCGGTCAAGCCTGTGAACATATATTGACCAGTTAGGGTCTGTTGCACGCCGTCGACCATCTTCCAGCTCACCAGCCCCATACAGGTACCGAACCAGAGCATCAGGTTGTAGGTACTCCTCTCCCGCGTTCGCTCCTGCGGATGGTGGGGCAACAGAAGATCGTTGGATAGCCACTACTGTCTGCTTACCAGTCAGCCGAGTAACATCAGTATTGGATCTCTCTACCACCTTTGGAAAGCCTTTCAAGCACACCCTTGAGCGATCGCCAGGACACGCCATCTCCTGAGCATACTGATGTGGGGGCAGTCTTTCTGCCAGAGTCTGGTTCCAGCTCTCGGTGATTGCCTGGGCACGGTGGTGGCCAGTTCACCTCGTCTTATCACCACACCGTGTTTCTGCATGAGGGCTGCTGTCTCGCCCCTGAACTCTTTACCCTCATCCACCTGTAACAACGCTGGCCACTGGAGGGACTTTTCCATATCATTATAGACACTGGTGAATGCTTGGGCCACCTGCCCGGGGGACTTATCTGTAAGCGGTACAGCAGCCTTGTACCTACTGGCAACATCGACGATGGGGAGGGCGTACTTGTAGGTCTTACATGTCTGAAACAGACTCTGTCATGTGGAAGGAATAGAACATCTGCCTGGTGAACTCTGTTCGGAACAGGTTCAGCAAAATGTGCATGCATGATGTGCCGTGGACGGGGTCTGTATATCTGCCACATCGCCTGGCGGATGAACCACTGGCTAACCACCTCCAATGTGAACTTGTGGCCTTAGCAACGTGCAAATTCGAGTAACTGGTGAAGCTCGCGATTATATCCACCAGGCTGGTAGTAGAGCTCTTCATGAGAGGCAGTTGATGAACTCCCGGATTTTATCACTGACGTCGACTCCTGTTCTATTACCTATGGCCTGGGAAAACTCCAGACAGGCACACAGACGACCGTCGTTCATCCGGCCATCGATGAACACATCTTTGAATACCTGTGAGCACTGCTGTCTAATCTCTGCAGCGCTGGTGCCGTCACTGAAGGGTAGCTTATCGGCCAAGGCTAGCCAGTTAAGGGGCTTGACCAGGTCATACAGAGACGCCATCCTTATATAGTATGGCTCAAATGTTCAGCTGCCCAGATGGCCGTGCGTGCTATGGCAACGTATGGTAGCCAAGGACCTGCGATGCCGAAGAACGTACCTACTACTGAGGTGATGGCTGGTATGGCTTCAGAAATCGTCTCCACCCTATGGAGAGCGTTGTTGGCGATCTTGCAGACTGTCTCGCCAGCTTTCATTGTGAACAGAGCGATCCGAGCCCCAACTGCTGCCACTGGCCCGATAGAACCTTTTACGTAAGTGCGATAGATTCCTTTCGGTCTATGTACTAGCTTGCAGGATTCAGGCACGGACTCTGGATCATACTCACCCATAGTCCCTGCTACATCGTAGTCATCTGCATCATAATCCTCCTCATCATAGTCCTCCTCATAGTCCTCGTCATCCATATCCTCGACTGGATCAGCCTCTGGTTCATACATCACGTCGCCGAAGTCCCCACTGCAGCTATATAGTAGCTTTAAACTGTAGTCCATAGCAGGGCATCCGCAATCCTGAATGTGGGCGTGTTTGCCATAGCGAACTGGGGACTCAGCTTCGCCGACACGAAGGTGGCAGAGGGCGAGCGTGAGCATCATCACCAGGTGATGGAGAAGCCGTCTAAGGAGAAGTTTGAGTACAGCACAGCCCTCGAGCATATGCGCCAGAGGGAGGCACGCTGACGACAACTCCGAGCTCAGGCCAACCAGAGCCTCAAAGAGGCAGATGAGAGTCTCGATGAGTACTACGAGGCAATATCTGAGCCCCGCTCGACAATGAAGCATCGACAGGTCAGAAGGCAGCAGAGCTTATAGTAATGGTGGCAGCTGCAGTGGTGACCATGGCAGGGGTGGTGCTCTGCGCATGCTCAAGCTGAATACCTGATGGGTTGCCCTCATTAGGTGGGATGTCCCTTCCCAGAGGTGGTGACGGCCCTCGAGTACCGACTCGAGGTCGTCGCTTCCACTGGTTAGGCACAGAAGTTTTCTGTCTGTAGAGTTGGCAATCAGCCAGCTCGCGTACCTCACCAAGAACATTGGTCCCAGCAATGACAAGCTTGAAGTCGTCTATCTATTCCACATGCTGGATGGCTCCTCCATTCTGAACCAGGACTGCAACAGTGACACATTCCGATGCACAACGATGCAATGTCAGCTCTACCCATTGGTTAGCTATGGCGTGGACCTGCTGGTGTTCTCGCTCCACATGCACGATCTGCTATTTGGAACCCGTTTCCTTCAGCTCCTGGTCATTCTCGTCATGCCAGACATGAAGTCTTGGAGCATTGATCGTCGCATCTGCGAGCTGCTCAGTGTACACCCAGAGCCTATCATGCATGGCAGCCGATTTCACGTGAGTGTTCTCGAGGAGGGTTAAGATTGGAACTGCCACGGGCTTCTCGACACCTGCCCGTAGTTCGAATTCCGTGAACCCCTCATTGCACCCCACGGCATAGTACCCCTTTCCCTTCGAGCCAGCGGACTTAGGACTCTGTACGCATCGTTCACATAGGTGGTACCCATGGTGCTGTTGCTCTGCACAATCGCCCACCTGTTCAGAACCTGTGAGCGCTCTACCGTCTGTTCTATTGTGCTCGGAAGCTTGAACTCGAGTGTCATGCTCTTGATCTGGTGGATCTGTGCCGAGATTGCAAAGGCAATGTACGTCCCAGAAGCGGACAATGGGTTCTCATTGTGTATACTGGGTCGAATGACCATCAGGCAGTCCTTCTGAGGATCAGCGCGGTGCGATGTCGCGGGTTCAATGGCCCAATCTGGCTGTTGCACATACTGCAGCATGTTTAAAGTCTGGGTATATAGAGGTTTTAAATGGCTGCCATGTTTGGTAAAGTTCTCCAACAGATTGTCTATAGGTAGCACGATAAGTCGGCACGACAGTCAGCACGACAGTCAGCAGGATAGCCATGGCGTGCACTGTCCCACTGTGACAGGGTCTGAAGACTGCTTCGTGATATCAACATTATCCACGAGTGAGCCAAGGTCACACCTCCGCCTGGTGCGGAGATACTGGCCTCCATAGGGGAAGAAGCACCAGCTCATAGTACAAAAGAACTCCTGACTCGGATATTCTACCGGAAGTTTGCCAACACCCAGGCCAAGGTACTACCCAACCTACATGTGGCCCCAACCAACAGTCCTGTTATTCTAGCTCTCCAAACGGCGAGTGGCGGCCACAAAAATCTACTAACGGGCGGGAAGTGGGCTGCCGTATTTGGACTCCATGGCCAGGATGAGCGAGAGATGCTGGATAGCATCCAGTCTGAAGCAAATATCTACCTCAGGGAGGCGGTCAGTGATGCTGTAGCAGAAGGTACTCAGGAGGTGGTCATTATTGGCCGCAGGGAGGAAGTTGAGCACATCTTCAACGAAAAAGGGTGCAAGAAATGGTACAGTGATCTGGAAGCCTTTCTGGAATCCCAAAAAAACGACCCGCACTTCCTGGACTATCTCATTAACCACCACCACCCCACCCCCTGGCACGCCCGCTGCGAGCAAGTACGCTGCTAGTCGCGAGCTCACTTGGGAAAAGTGGGTTTTCCGTGTGTTGCTCTAGCTGAATAAAATCCCATAGAATGACCCTCAGTAGGAAGAGTTTCAGCAAAAGTATCGTCTTAAGGAGAAGCTTTAGGAGAGGCAATGTCGTCAGAAGGAGAAGAAGAAGCCACAGGCTTCTGCCAAAACTGCCGAAGTAGCATCGGAGACCGCAGACGAAGTAGCAGCAGAGACCGTTGCCAAAACTGCCGAAGTTGCAGCAGAGACCACAGACGAAGTAGCAGCGGAGACTGCGGCCAAACTAGTAGCGGAGACCGTGGGTCTTCAAGCAGCCATGGACGAAGCAGCGGAGACCGCCCAGCCTTGAAAAAAGTTGCAGCGGAGACTGCCCCGGTCTCCGCTCAGTCTATCAGCGATGACATATAGAGCAGGCTAGTTTACTGGCTGAATTCAGCATGTAGGTGAAGGTCTGCGCCTTTTCCAGAGATGGTTTGAATTGTGACAGCGCAACTGTCTCCTTGTTGCTGAAGATGAAGCGGTACAGATCAGCTGCCCTCTGTACACCTGCGATAAAGTCCCCTTTGGTCTCCTTGAGGGTTAGGCTGTCGTATATGGTCTCGAGCAGGGCACGTCCACACTTGGAGCTGAAGCATAGCAACCGGGCATTGTGGCGGATGTCCTGTGAGATCTCGTGGGTGTATTTCTGAAAGAGGATGAAGACAGTTATCTTTGTGTGCCGGGTGCGCCTGGTGAAGTTGCTGAGGTAGGTGACTGTCTTCTGGTCCATTGCAGGGTCATCGATAAGTAGAACAAGTGGTTCTGTCAGTCGGGCTGCCAGCAGCTTCTCCATCAGTGCTTGCAGTGTCTGCATCTTGGTGATTGGCCCAATGTACCATTGGTCATTACTGTCAACCGCCTCAGTGGCGGAGTCAGACACCAAAAGGATGTATTGAGAGTGTAGATGTTCGGCCAGAAAAACCCGCAGCAAGATGATTTTCCCTTCTCCTGATGGAGCAATGATCAGCATTACCTGGCCAGCATCGGTCAGCCTACTGTAGAATGGTACAGGCATGCGTGCGGAGGATGGTTAGCACTTGGTCGGTGGTAGCCTCGTCTATATCTGGGAGACTAAGCGGCAGTATTTCCTGCACTAGCTCTTTTGCCTCCAGAGCGGGGAATCCTGCACCTCCGGTGGATATGAAGGATGCGATGGAGGTGGCAAGCATGAAATCTCAGCGGCAGCTGAGAAGATAGCGTAGATGGCCTGTGTCAGCACCCACAGTGTCTAGTACATTCAGTATCTGTATGATACATACACGGGAAGCCATGACTATTATGTGGTCTTAGACGGCAAACCAAAAACCCTGACTTCTTCACCTCTGGTAGCCGGAGGCTGGCGGTAGCACCTGCACCATCGACAGTGCCTATCTTGAGATTCTCTCCATCCTGTCGGACTGAGCTCCATGGTTAACCGTGATGGCTCCAGCCTCATCGACTCCGAGCATACCGAGCATCGTCGCCCTCCCCTTGATGCCCATCCCTTGTATACAGTCTTAATGGGCGATTGTTCCACCATATCAGTGTTCCCGATGAGATCTCAGGCTGGGATGGTACATCAGATCTCACGTGGGTCTCCGTTCTCATTGAAGTCTAGGAAGGAGATAGGGGCAACAGTGTTCTCTGAACCGTGGCGTGCCTAGCTCAAGGGAGCAATATCGCCTAGCTCTTTGCTTTCTAGGTCTGTGAATAACAGAGTCATAGTGCCATATACAGATGGCTTAAACATACTAGTCATACCCCCAGTGAAATAGTTGGGCATAGGAGGACCAGACAGTCGGCCAACGGAATAGGTAGCAGTGCTCAGGGTACTAGCCCTCTCTGCAGGGCACGCTTTGTGGGCGGTCCACCATTCCCTGGCATTGGCAATTCTCAGTCCTCGTGCTCAACTATGGGCTTCACACTGCCCTCCAGCAAGCCATGCCTCATATGCTGCATGGGTCTCGTGATCCACCTCTCACTATTCAGAGGGGTTAAACATAGGCGACGATGATATCAGCCATTGCACTCGTTGTTGGCCCTAGAACCGTGGCCTCCATTAGTATAACACATCATCTTGGCGGTAGCGGTGTAGGAGGCCCCATTGAGGGCGATCTTCCGAGACAGTGACCGGCCACCCCACTCACCACTGTAGTGAGGACAGCTGCAGTGGCGCAGGAAGAACCTCATTTCCCCTTGTCATCTTCACCACGGCCACATTCGCGGCCACGTTACTGGCGACATTGACAGCCAGAGGTTTTGCTTTGGTCAGTACCTTCTGTGTCTTGGTTCGCAGCAGGTTCTCCACCTTCTGAAGACTCGCCTGGCTCGCGGGCAGTTGCTTCACGATCTGTATCATTGACGTCATTGTTTAAGCACTGAGTATACAACGTGGTTAAACGTCTGCGTCCCCTGTCGAGAGAGCTAATAAGATCTTCCCAGTCTGCGTCTGCCAGGTGGCCGGGTAGGTACTAAAGAATAATCATCTCTCTATTGAGACATCTTAAACATGTCTGCGCTCACAATATGCGAGAAGTACTATGATGTCCTCCAGCGGGAGTTGAAGGACTACAATAAGAAGACACCAGATGAGCTCTCTCAGCTCTCCAGTGCAGAACTGACAGAGGAGCTGACAGCGGTGAAGCTCTATCTAGGACTTTGGGAAGGGACAGATCTGCTTCCTCGAATACGTGATCATGGGCTGGAGTATCGTCGAGCAGCAACTGTAAGCTAAAGGTGTCTACAAGGATCGGGAATATCTGTCAGATGTGTTCCTGCAGTTGCAGTCCGACATGGCCTCACCGGACTCAGAGCTGAACAAGGCTCTGCGATACTGCAAGCTGGAACAAATATGCACTGCCGAACCCACCAGCCCTTGGATGTGCATGTTGGCAGCGGGTATAGGGGCTGTAGGGGATGCCAAGCTTATTCAGTGTCTCACTGTGGTCACCACTGCTACTGTAGACATTCAGGATAGTCTTATAGCTGATTTGATAGTGGCGGAGTATGCTGTTCCCGAGCGCCACGATAGCTAGGCCTGACACCACACATAGAGCTAAAATGGGAAACGGTGTCGTGTCGACTGGCTGCAGTGTCGGGGCGCCTGGAGCTGCCATGTCGACTGGCTGCAGTGTCAGGGTCGGAACGACTGTATATCCCGCACTATGCGTAGGTGCATTGATGGCAGTGTTGAAGCCGAAGTGGACACCAGGGGAATTCCTCTCGACTATCATGTTGTTATAGCCCCTGACTTGGAGATCCTCGATGTTCACGATCATGTTGCTCAGAATCAACTGTAGGTGTGGCGAAATAGCAAAGTCAAGTTTGCGACGGGCCTTCTCCAACCACTGCTTGAACTTAGCAATAAGACTACTGGGGTCTGCCACGATGATCATATCCTCAACGAGACTGATGAACATGGCCTGGACCTCTGCTCCGCTGACACCATCTATGGAATGCCGCAGCTGGGCCTGTGCCATAAGGAGGCAGTAGCACAGTGCTTCCAGGGACTGGTTGATCCGAACGATCCCTGCTGGTGTGATGCCTGAGTTGGTGTGTGGGACAACGTACTTCCACACATCTGGATAGTCCTGCCGCAAGCCAGTGATGTGCATATTTTGCACCAGCACTCCAGGGTCAGAGTCTGGATCGGACGAGAATGTCGCTGTCTTCCGATGGCCTACTCATCGGGGGGTTCGATAGGGGAATCCTGAGTAGTCAAGTCTCGGGTCACCATACATAACCCCTAGGCCGCTGTTGTCACCACCATGCCACCGATAGTCTGGGTGAGCGCTGAACTCTCTCTCTCTCTCTGTAGTCTGCTGGCCACTGAGACGCTATGACTGTTGAGCTGTGGGTCGAAGGTGTTTGTATCAGGAACGCTTGCACCCAGCTCATGGAGGATTCGTCGCACCGTGAAGTGATTGTGGAATCTGAAACAGCTGGCGATGAGCTCAGCTTCAGGAGTACCAGAATAGGAGTGAAGCAGGGTGGAACTTACTCCACATCCTGCTGTGGCACACCACATGGCAAGGCTAAGCTGCTGATTCCAGTATGCGAGGCTTGGAGCAGCCATCCAAGTATGAGCTTGCTTCGCATTCTTGATGATGATGGGGCGGTTGGTCAGCGATCGTGGGTTGACAGAGAAGATGAGTCGGGGCCGTCCATCCACTGTGATGGAGAACGGTGTTAGCTCTGGTATATCATCCAGTAGACCTCTCAGGCCAGTCAAGGGTGTACCCAGGAAGGGCGGTTGGCTCTGGATGACTGTCGTGAGGTTCAGCGGGAAGGCCATCTATACTGGTGTTCTTAAAGCAACCGTACAGGCAGCACACTATTTGTAGTCGTCTCGACTCCAGAAACTAGCGAGGCTACCTCACCGTAACATCTCGTTTTTTACTCCTTCATATCAAACCACCCGCTGGAGCCTTTGAGGTATTGTAGTCACACTTTAGGGTTCTCCGTGTGGTACAGGGCTTGAACCTTCAATATATGGTGGTACTCTTCATCGGTGACCTGGTCATCCTCGAGACCTTTGCTGACAGACTCGTCGATAGTCCGTAGCATACTATGTGCAGTGCCACGTACTTAGCATGCTTCTCGAGCCTCCTAGAAATCTGCCGCTGCCCCACCCCAAGCCCATGGCCAAGACAGTGCCGGCTAATGTCACGCCACCCAGCGGGATGGCGACGATGACCCCCACCCCTGTAGCGAGAGTGTCCACAGCTGTTCCCCAGCACTGTCTGCAATCACACCCGCAGCAGTGGTGTGTATGCGTGAGGACGTTGTAAGCTGTCTTATATCACGTGCACATGCTGCTGTACTTTTCTGCCTCATGGCCGAGATTCTGTCTGATGGTATCTATCTGCTGGAGTCGCCAGCCGTGGATGGTACCGCCCTCATCAGCCATCAAGGAGGGGGTATAGTTCTGGTTTCTTTTGCAACTCTGATTTTGCTATAGTATACCTGGAGATTAAACCTGCATCACCTGCGGAATCTTCTCATGAGTCAGAGAAGGTTTCATTTTGGAGAGCCTGGCGAACCGTGCCAGCTTGCTGATGTCGAGCCAGACGTCTCTTAGACAGTGGGCATCCAGCACTATGTCGGGCGCCAGTAGCTTTCTGATACATGACTTCTGGAACGTCACCTTATGACCAAGATAGTAGGTCCTCCACTGGATGGCTTTCTTGGTCTTACACTCTTGCGCCATCTACTCTTCCCATTGTATGGCATCTGGCTCATCCTCGTCCACGGTCTCGGCTGTATCATCTGCGGTCTCCGCTACATCTGGCTCATCGCCATATGTGAGGACATTGTCCCGCTTACTCTCCTCCAGGCGGGCCTGCCAGTATCGGGGACCTTCACTATTCCTTTGCCTCCTTGCAATGCTCGCATTCTGTTGATACCGGCTCTCCTGCTATAGTCACTCTACTTCTTGTTGACAGATCTGTTGTTGTGCGAGTATCTGTGCAGGGGTGATGAAGGGGCAACCCTATAGCAGGCTCTTCATCATCTCGGCAAATGTCAGCTATTCCTGTTGTGATATCGTGTCAGGTCAATGAGTAATAAGAGGGTACACTCTACATGGGTGTCCGATACCCCATCCATGCTGGCATATATGTTAATGGAGGGGCTGTCAAACAGGTGATTTACAGGTGTGAACAGGCTAGGACTGATAGCTTTCCATAGTGTGCTGTTGGTACCTGGGAGATACTCACGTCCCGGCCGACTTCTACCAGTGAGCTGCTGTGTGCACTGCCCGGAGGTTGATGTAGCACATTGGCGTGCATGTATGTTGTGCCCCGCTGGGGCACCTCGAAGACGACCCATTCTGCATGGTACTGTACCACCCATCTCCCCTCTAGAGAGGTTGAGATTACGTTCTCACCACCGGAGAGCAGCAGTCGGAAAATCGACTTGGTTATATGTCCTGTTTAACCCCCCCCCCCCATAGCATGCTATGAAACCCATATTTGCTCACTCGACTGGTCTTGCTGACCTCTCAGATGTGTACGCAGTTGATGCTGCCAAGGTAGAAGAGAGCGATGGCAAGTCATTCACCATACAGTATGAAGCAAACTCAAAGGCATTCTCCCTCCATCCCATTGGAGGTGATGGGGTGGACCTGCTCACAGACCTCGAGGATGTGTCGAAGGAGAACCTGGGTCACAACATAGATGGCAGAAGGATTGTGTTTCGGTACGATTTCCCGAAGAGGAAGTATATCCTCGAGCCGTTGATTGAGCTCTCAGATACAGAGGTGGCAGACATCAACACACTAACTAACGACCTCAGCCTTCATCAGGTCAAATACTATTCGAGCGGTGCCCCGCCGATGGCCCATGATGGCCTGCTATTGACCCTGGCAAAAAACCTGCAGTTCATATTTGAGAAGAATGAAGTGTGGCACCGCGCTGGATCTGGGGGTGACTGGCAAACATGGTGGCTCTTATATAGGCCTCCCGCCTATAGGATGGGACAGTTCGAAAGCTCTATAATCTGAGATCATCCTTCCTCACCTACATAGGTGAAGGTGTCTCCCTGACGGGGTGGGTCACCAGATCGGGGTTTCAGGTGGAAAGCCCCTGCGCGTCGCCCATTCGATGCACCAGGTGAAGCTGTTAACTTCCAGGAGGGCACCCTATGGGTAGATGGTGTGTTACATGTCTCCAAAGTCAAGGGTGCTGTTAAACTGCTTCAGCAAGTCGGACTCCCTAGCCCGCAAACGACTCATATAGTCCTAGAGCTACGTTTCTTAGCCGGCGGCAGATGGAAGCAGCTAGCCCCTCCCCCTGAGGGGATGAAGATCACTATCGATCCGGATGGAACAGGGCTCGATCTGGCACATATATTTCTAGAGGGGTTCACTCTGTTCAGTTTAACTCTTCATATATAGCCATGATTCTCATCATACTGCTCGTGCTGGCGTCTACAGCAATGGCACAGGGCGCTGAGACTGCCATGATATTGGATGTCAAGTGGGCCCACTTCCGGGATGACCACCAGTACAATCCTTGGGTCGACCCCATACGAAGAAACATTTACGACCGCTTTCACCCACGTGAAGAGATCAAGTCTGTCTGCCACTTCTATGAGGTGGAGATGGTAGGCCGTGGTTGTCTGCAGGAGAACCCTGCTCAGCACCAGAGTCTCTGTGTAACATGTGAACATGCCAGAGTCTGCCATGGTTCACATGCTAATCACTTTAGCCTCTTCCCAGGTGAGCGTTGTCAAGGTAGATGGAAGCCCCTATGGGTGGTCCTATCATGCGAATGCGACTCTGGCAGAGACTACGTGTTTGTCTGAGCCTACACAGAATAGAGAGAGAGAGAGGCCGGCCCTGTGGTTGATGCCGATCAGTAGTATATATCACTGTGTAGGCTTGTCTCTAAATGGGCGTTCAGACCGTGGTAGTAGTAGTGTCGGAATGATACTACCTCCCTGGCAGCCATTCGGCGATCCGTGGTGGCCCCCGCAACCTATGGCCCAGTAATTGAGAGGCGGTGGTATCATTTGCCTAGTAGTAGTGTCGGAATTAAAATGATACAACCTCCCTCATCTGGCAGCCGTTTGGTGATCCGTGGCCCCCACCATCCTTTCATGCCCTTTGGCCTCCATCTAGGGGCATACCAACCGCCTGTCTCAACAACCCTCGGGGCCTCCATCTAGAGGCATACACCAACCACATGTCTCAACAACCTATGCCCCTGGGATTGAGAGGGCGGTGGGGGCCACGGATAGCCGAATGGCTGCCAGTTGAGGGAGGTGGTATCATTGTAATTCTGACCCTACTACTTAGGGCTATGCTCTACGACGGGCAGCTAGCGCAAAGTACAATGTTGTAATTTCCAGTAAATGCGATCGAAGACCCTCGAAGAGCATAGAAACGAATTTTTCTAAAACCAATCTAAAGTAAGTGGCCTGGGCTGAAACATAGGCAAGCCGAAAGTGCACCAGAATCCACAGGACTGCACGTAGCATCAGAAATAACAACCTCGCCTTAGTCATTCAAACTCACAAAGTAACTTCTAACATATTCTCGTGAGCATCTCGATGTCTACGATTGATACCCGGCCTTATCTTACCCATACCATGACTGAAGAGTGGTCTATCTACATGCACCATATTTGTGCCAAAGAACTGTGCCAGCGCACGTCTGGTTAAGCCGAATCCACTGTTCGGCTAGAACTAAGCATATTACAAGTTAATTTATCTTGGGCTCAATGCCGCTTATACTGTTAAGCCATTATTCACTGCTCAGACCAGCGCATACTGTGTAGCACCTAAGCTTGCTGCACCATTCGTCTTGTGCCGAACTTCAGAAATCTTCATAATACTTCCCTGATCTTGCACTCGTCATACCATATAGTTGACCAGTATCGTCTCCATGGACCTTCAGTAGTAAACTGACATTTCGACCGGATACTCGGATCAACTTTCTTCAACTGTTCTACCTCTTTTTCACATTGTATAAATATGTTGTGTCATTTGTAATTCGGCAACTCTTTTTGCTTAGCAGTGACTATTAGGCCAAACTGAAAGGTATTTTCACATTGTACTTTCTTAATTCGTACATAATTCTGCACCAGTAACTACTAGGTGTCATCCATCATCTTCTGTTAGTACTGTGCATGTTTAAAGGCCAGATTCGGCTATTGGTCAATTTTCCTCTGTAGCTTTTTCACGACCTGTGGCGTTCTTTGAACTTGCATAATGTATACTGCTTTTTATTATCATTATCGTATATTGTACATCGCAGTCGCCTTTTAATACTACACACCACCAATAGCACATTAACACTAAATATCTTATATAACAACAGTCCACACTAGGGATCATTCTTGTGCTGAAACCGACACAGGCTAGGCTTACATTTAATATCGATAGTAACTCAGTTACTCCGAACTCTGAGCAAGCAGATGCAGTTACTCAAGGTGGCTGTTTCTTGTAAAGCTCGCGTCTGGTGCCACAAGGCTGGCGATATACCATTAATGGGGTGGGAAATCGGGCCACCAAAAGAGCCAAAGGCCATTTAACAGTATTTCAGCAACTGCCTCTCTTTGTGACTAACTCCGGAACATCTTCAGACACACATTTGTTACATATACTTACGTCCTCCTCCGGTTCAGGTGCGCCATCCCAGAAATATCTTAGCTTTCTCAGCAGATTCAACAGAGAGGCATAACCCTTCCCTCAGGGTATCTTCAGTGATACCTTGCTAAGTTAGAAACTATACACCAAGGTAGGAATTCACTGCAAACTAATTATATTAATTATCAGTCCCAGCCGTGAATCTTGGACATTTCAGTATTAAACCTATCGCAGAATAAACATTAGACCCCAGGAATCTTCGGCACTTCAGCTCGTAGGAAAAGACATGCTTAGCAAGCTTAGCCGAGTGGGTCCTCCACGCCTTCAAGGGTAAAAGTCATCAACGGTGCTAAGTGTTTCTTCGGCCAAGCCTTAGCTAGTGAAGGTGCTTATCAAATGCGTCTTGTATTGTTCCGTCCATTCTTGTCATGTTGTAGTTGCTCTAGTGGACACAGGCTGGGAGTAACCTTTCGGCTCAGTCCCTTGTCGCTGGAGTAGCATCTGTACATGCAGTCTGTGTGTTAGCTTTATTCCATGGTCGAATCTTATGGGCGAGAAGAACTCACCTTGGGCAAGCAGATGAAACCCTGTTTCAAACGATAGGCTAGGGTGCTAAGACAGCTTAGGCTCCTTTGATGGGCCATTAATTACAGCGGCATCCACCTAGCTTAATTACTTTGACGATTCGTCCATGGTCAGCATCTGCAGAAATTAAGCAGCCGTTTCTTGTAAACCAGCGTGCAACAACACTAACTATATATATATAAATAAACTCACATTTCAATACCGTTAGTCGAGCCCAACTGTGGGTGGCTGATATTATCTTGACGGGATCCAACATGAGGGATTCACTGTCGCTTCGGCCGACGATTCTCTAAGGAGAAGGTTATTTAATAGTAAAGCCATGCATGAATGACTAATAGCATAGCTGACACCGTGGTATGGACTCATGATGTACGCAGGCATGCCTGCCCGCCCTCACTCGAACGTTATCGTTCCACCAATCCAAGAGATCAGCTTTTGTATCCATTGGAACATCTGACTCCTACCTCTACAGAACGGGAAACCCCGAGAATGAACCGGCAACTTCATCCGGCAGATTCGTACCCAACACATGGACCTGACGGTCATGAGGAACAATGCAGAGTGCGCCGACTAGTTTGCCAATGTTGGGAAGCTTCCAGCCTATTTGCTCTAGGTATGCGATCATCTCACGGGATATTGCTCCTACTGTGATCTCGCGGTTATAGAAGAGAGGTGTCATTCCTCCGAACTTCACGCTCATGACATTGGGGACCTCAATGCCCAGCTCAACAAACCCGGACCAGAGGTTTGCTAGGAGCTCCTCCTTAAAGTGTCTGGGGAGTAGAGACCTACATCAGGCATGTGCTGAGCAGTGCCATGAAGGAGATACTGTAGCAGCACCCTATCGAGTGATTCTGTATAGAACTGTCCCATTCTCTCTAGGACTTCGATGAATATCCAGCTCATTGTGGTATCGCAGCCAGTTGGAGAATGCCCACAACACTTGCTCTTGAAAGGCCTGCTTGCAGTTTTTCCACTCTGATAGCTTCACAAGACTGATAACCGCCCTTGAGTTTAGATGTCCACACTTGGTAGCCATGAAGTCCTGGATCGCTAAGCTTCTCGGGAGTGTTGAATCATTCATACGGTAACCAGCTCTTGTGCTGTATACACCCACAGGCTTTGCTCTACACCCCATAGTAGACTCCAGGGCCGAGGTAATTCAGCGCACCAAGAAACCACAGCTTGGGTGTGATGAGGAACGTTGTCTGTGTAGCTTTCCTGGCGACTTTCACTGTGCCTGCGCTGTCAGTTAGCTCATCCACAAAGTACGTATTGATGGGGCGCAGGTCATACTGCCCAGAGTTGAACCCATAGTGGTCACACCACTTGACGATCATTCTCTGCTGTTTACACATTTGTGCGCTGATAGTAGATAGGCATTTGGTCTGTTCGTCATTTACAAATGGACGCCTTGATAACCAACTGCTATATATCGCTGCATTATTTACAAACAGGTGCACCAATAGCTTGTTGGGATATGGGCCATATGCCATTAACAAACAGGTACACCGAAAACGAACCCCATTTGCATGTGAGTCTACCCCATTTGCAAACAGTTCTAACCAATTTCCAAAAGAGCCAATTAGTTATTTGTCAGCATAGCGATACTACCACTTTGTGATGTTACTACGACTATGAATAAAATCAGTCAATGGAGGGATCTGAGATGTCACTCAAGTAGCTGACGTTTCAGATACGTCACATATCGGCTGACGTCATACTCTTAATGACGTAGTTCTCTCACGAAAATCAAAGAGAAAGTCACAATATCGTCTTTGTTGAATTTACAATTCAATAAACATTCTATATGTTAAAAATAATTTGAGTTGGAGGCTTCCGATCAAATTAGTTTAAATATATTCAACAGTTTTCTTTATATTTACATTGAAATTTAAGATCTTGGATTTCAGGTAACATAATTTCAAATCGATTCCAACACTTGTAAAATGTCGGTGGAGCTTACCTAGAAATACGCGGGCCATAGCTAGAAATCGATCTCTCATTGACAGATCTGATAGGATCTCTAATTTCAACAGGTATGCTAAATGAATTTATATTCCTTTCCTAATATTGGTGGTGTGGCCGGTGGTGGCTATTACACGCATTCCTGTGCTGCTGTGCATCTGTTATGCATGACCCACGAACCAGTATGGGCCAACTATGGAAGCAATGCGAACCATTACACATTCCTATACGGTACAGAGCACGACGTACAGTCAAATGATTTTCCACTCGGTCACGGCAATGCTAATAACCTACAAGACCATGATGCCCCGTGCACCGTGTGCCGGAGCGGTACCCGCTCTAGTGTCATTATGACCAGAGGAACGACGGTCTGTGAGAAGGGATGGACTAAAGAATATAGTGGCTACTTAATGGCTGGGTATTATGCCCACACCTCTGCTACTGCATAGAACAGCATTGATGCTGACCCTGATGCGCATGAATCTGGATTGACTAAAGACAATGGTCGGCTCTTATACACAGTAAAGTGTAAATGTGTCTCCTTGTCATGCCCACCTTATGTCGATATGAGAGAAGTTACCTGTGTGGTTTGCACTAAATAGATAGATCTTTTGTTCT
>JAVVLW010003033.1:0-150000 GCA_034401795.1 Chaetoderma sp. LZ-2023a | reverse complement strand
CAACTGAACCACAGAGCAAACATTTGTTTCTATTGTGACGATCTGTTGCCTAATGGTTAGTACTTAGGCAGATCCGGAACTCTTTAAATACCCTCTATACCATAGGGAAAGGAGAAAGCTGCCATCCAGCGTCAATCTGCTTGGTAAAGAGCTATCCACTTTATCAAACCAGATGCGTCTTACACCGTTTTCTAGTGTTTTGTCAATGGGATACGTTTCCCATTCAATCTTTTGCACTTTGCCATACTTCTTGAATTCATTCATGATTCTGTCATCTGGAATTTATAGTGGAACTTTCATCCTCACTAGCAAACTATCTGACTCGATTTCCTTTTTACAAACTTCGCCTTTTACAATAATAACATCTTCTAGAACCTTTTCCTTGACCCTAACATTTGACACTTACATTCCATACAGTTTTAGAAACATTGATAAGCCCCTGCAAAGCAGCAGATCCTACGCCAACGACGTCCTTTAACCCATGATACACGTCGATAGCCGTGACACCCCACCCCTTAGTTGTTATCTTAAGGCGTAGGGTACGCTTATTGGTTGCCATGGTGTTTTATCAAAAGAGGAAACCCATACTACTACAATATCTAATACACAAATATAACACCAAGACGTCGGGGAAAGCGCTAAACACTAAATAAATAGTGTCCCCTTTTGAAACATTGACGCCTACCAACAAATATACGAATAGAGGGTACAGTCGTATATTTGTTAGTTTGAACCACTTTCTAAGTGGTTCACTAACACCTCACCGATTAAAGTGGTTTCCTAATGCATACTAACATATTACAGACATATATTTGTCAGTCTGTTCGAGGTGACCGGGGACAGCCAACTGACTATAAAGATTTATATAATCAAAGTACTAGGCTTGCGCTTACAAATGACAAAGGAATTAAATCCATTCACTCAACCGATCTTGCCAAATATAATGCGCTAGCCAACGAACTATAGAAATAGCATACTGGCCCGGGGAGAAAAGTATTGCATTGACCACAGTAAGAGGAGACCTATTAAATGGCTGAAACCGCCAGCTAAGAGGAGTGCCTTTAGTAAATGGTGACGCAAAATGCGCTCCAACCAAGACAAGAATTTACAAATTAAACATAACGTTTGAAAGGAAATACTAATACGACATATATGTATAAAATGTATCTACAAAATCGTGCTAGAAACTAGCAAATTCGGGCAGCAATTGCAGAGCTAAATAAACGCGTGCGTTCAGTTCGACTACTACTACTACTACTACTACTACTACTACTACTACTACTACTACTACTACTACTACTACTACTACTACTACTACTACTACTTCTACTACTACTACTACTACTACTACTACTACTACTACTACTACCACCACCATCACCACCACCATCAGTACCACCACCACCACCACCACTACTACTACTACTACTACTACTACTACTACTACTACTACTACTACTACTACTACTACTACTACTACTACTACTACTATTACAACCGTTGTTTTTGTTGTTGTTGTTGTTGTTGTTGTTGTTGTTGTTGTTGTTGTTGTTGTTGTTGTTGTTGCCGCCGCTACTACTACTGCAGTTGATGCCGCTGCCAATGTAACAATAGCGACGGCAGCGGTGCAGCAGCGATACTAGAATAGAAGTCACATCGGTGACATTAACTTCTATCACTCCCACGGCCAGCTGTAATGCCAAAAGAC
Source organism: Chaetoderma sp. LZ-2023a (assembly GCA_034401795.1). Lineage (NCBI taxonomy): Eukaryota > Metazoa > Mollusca > Caudofoveata > Chaetodermatida > Chaetodermatidae > Chaetoderma > Chaetoderma sp. LZ-2023a. The sequence goes on along the minus strand of JAVVLW010003033.1, from coordinate 148,292 downwards.
GGCAATGATTCTTATGAATGTGGTGATTAAGCAGAAGTTTTCTTTTAGGTGAAGGTGCTATGTATGTTCGATGGGGTCGGGAGTCATGTCCTTCTACATCACACAAAGTCTACACCGGTATGTTGATACACATTCGCATCTTATTTGTTGATTCTCCGTAATTTATTTAGTTACACTTTCGTCCCGTGATCCGAAGGGGGGGGGGCAATATTGTGATCGTATATGTCAGTCCTTCCGCCCGCCCGCCAGCCCGCCCGCCCGCCCGCCCGTCCGTCCGTCCGTCTGTCTACCTCTCTGCCTGTCTCTCTGTGTGCGTGCGTGCGTGCACTCGCGCGTGAACGTATATTTGCTTGTTTGTGTGTCCGGAACTGTATCTAAAATGACTGATCTGATTTGGCTCAAGTTCTAACATATCGAAGGAACTTGCTGTCCATGAGGATTTCTAGACGACAGTGACTGTATTCAGACATTCTGCATATACCTATCTACAAAGCATGACACTAAAGAAAATGACGATCCACTCCGTGGCGGCGAACCATGGAGGAAAAGTAAAATCTTGGGCTCACAGCTTTGCAGTATTGCTGACATTGCTACACGCTGCATCATGGGGAATATAGCTTTCCAGTCCTTTCGGAAGTTATGGATTCGTAGATAAAAGATGCCCTTGGTAATAAGACCACGTTTGTACAATTCAACCTGCGTATCCGTGATGATGCATAACTGTAACAGCTGGCCAGCTCCAAAGGCAGCTCTAGACAAACTTGACACCTGCCACTGCAAACACCTACACGCCATAACTGGACACCTATGGCCAGAGAGCATAATTTCCAACGATGCACTATACAAGATGTGCAACACTGTCTTTAAAGTCACACAGCAAAGATGGTCCATGTTTGGCCATGTGCTAAGGATGCCAGACGAGACATCAGCACAGAGAGGCCTGGAGTTCGTCCTAATCAGAGCCAGCAAATTCAAAGCCAGGAGAGGAAGTCATTGCATAAATCTGCTAAGTGTGCTACGAGGTGACCTCAAGAAAGCAGGATTAGGTACACTCATGTCAAGAATGGACCTGGGGAAGCTAAGGATTTTGGCTGAGGACAAGCAACAGTGGACAAAAGCGAAGAAGAACATATTACAGCTGTGGGATGTTTCTACTACTACAGCCGCAGAATAAAGTAACCATACATACAGACATTCCGCATAAAAGAACCAGGATTTGGATTGGATGATGTTCTGAATTTTTTTTTACTCCTCGGAAACTACTGGTCCAATTCGGCTCAAGTTTTAACACAGTAAAGGGTGTGACGAACTGGCTATACACTATGATTCCACAACTTTTATCCTGACAAAAAAACCCTCAATATCCGAAATAATCCAGCAGATCAAAAGAAATCAAGAACATCCGAAAACCCTTTACAATGTGATAAAACGGCTAGTGGGTGGTGGTGTGTAGTCCTTGTTTGATTGTTTTCATATTGACTTTAGCCCTTTAATGACACAATTCTGTCAAAATATCCAAATATTTTCTTATTGAATGTCTATTTGCAGGCCAAGTGAAGACTATTTTTGAAAATTGACCATTGGAATGTCGGTTATCGAGCCAGTCATTCCAGTGGTAAATTTTCAAAAATAGTCTTCACTTGGCCTGCAAATGGACATTCCTCAAAAGAACTGCAGAGGGTTTTGGCCGGCTTCATCATAAAAGGGTTAAAACTGTGAACCCTCAGTTCCCGGAATACTAATTTCCAAGTCGCTAAATTATTTTGAAATCGATCTGATAAGTATATTGAATACATCATAAAGGGTGTTGGTGTTTGAAGACACAATCCAAGGGTTAAGCTGGATGAAGACGACCACACGAATTACAATGCTATGCATCTAAATATTTAAAAGATTTCCATAAAAAGCATTGTAATTCTGGTAATTTATCTATGATGTCTGCTGTGATTTACCTTGCGATCAATCAGAACAATCTAGGTTGGCTGGCTAGATATACGCCGAATCATATAGAATAGACCTAGAGATTATTTTCCTTTATGGGTCAATTTCGGGCAAACGTGCTAAAAGGATGGTTCGGAACTTTTAAAATGTAAAACCCTTTTAATATACAATTATATGAATATGTATTCATTTGACTTGGTTGGAGAGGATGATTTTATAACTTGCCATTGCTTAATTTTAATCTGTTTCCTGAATATTATGTTCTCACTACACCCTCCCCCACCACCCACCCCCCCCCCCCACCCCCACATTCCCATCGATTTTGTCCAGACCATCACGAGATATCAGGGTGTGTGTATGTGTGCGTGCGTGCGTGCGTGCGTGCGTGCGTGCGTGCGTGCGTGCGTGCGTGCGTGCGTGCGTGCGTGCGTGCGTGCGTGCGTGCGTGCGTGCGTGCGTGCGTGCGTGCGTGCGTGCGTGCGTGCGTGCGTGCGTGCGTGCGTGCGTGCGTGAGTGCGTGCGTGCGTGCGTGCGTGCGTGCGTGCGTGCGTGCGTGCGTGCGTGCGTGCGTGCGTGCGTGCGTGCGTGCGTGCGTGCGTGCGAGTGTGTTTTATTTTTAAATCCAAACTAACGTGCAGAATTAAGGAATACTATATCCGCTAGTGCTGTAAAGGTAAATTGTACGAATCCAAATGAAAAATTCAATGTGGTGGTCTTGTCGTATGTGACGGTCTTGACAACATGCTCTGGTCTAGACCTGAAATAACATAAAAACGCACATTTCCCTGATAGCGTGCAGCTGAATGTCTGTTCATAACACTACTTTAGTAGGACAGACAAATTCATAAGGCATCTCTGATGTAAAGAAATGGTCTTGATGTGTTGTTTATCGGTGCTTCCATATAGTTTTTCTCAGTGGATGCAATGATGTTATGCTTGTCAAAATAGGTTGTCATTCTAAATATTACAATTTATTATAGGAATGGATATATGCATTTGGGAAAATTTTGTCAAACAGTCGATCTTGACATCTAATTAATATACTCTTCAAAGTAACATGATGTTGATATCAAAGTTCGCTTATATAGTTACACCGTTGTCTTTTATTTGCTGATGCAAGATATCGTTAGATAAGAGCTATGCCAGGGGCGAAAACTGTGTTGGATTGATTGGCACATATATAAAAGAATGGTTATATTCATGGGTTGTGACGCTCTTGACAAAAAAGTTTCCTTCTTTAGTTTTTGAAAATGTTTCTGTCTACTGCACATTTTAAGATGGAAGGTAATCTTACAGCCCTTGTTTGGTCATTCCCACACACATAGCACTGATTATTGTGGCATTAGTGTTTACTAGAGATGCTGATTATATAAGTTATATCATCTACACATTTTTATCTTTTAATTTCTGACACGGCATTTTTGCAGGGGTGCCATTCTTCACACGTGATTCTCACATTCCAATTACACACATGCACGCACAAACGCATGCACGCACGCACTTACGCACGCGCGCACACACTGCTTCTATATCTTATCTAATCCAAATTACATATGTGCGTGCTTGCGTGCGTATGTGTGCTGGATCACCCCATCCAAACCCCAGCCTACGGGCCTGGGGATGGCTTCCTCCCACTGACAGGTGGTTCAAGGGTCTTCTCCAGGAATTTTTTTGAAAATGAGGCTCCTTGAGAATCGATCTTATTCATTGTAGAAATACGTGTATTGTGCTTGCAAGTTATAGGCCTAGACAATTCTCTATTATATGATCGATTATTATTATCTCTTCGTCGCTCTGAAAAGTAGTCTGTATGATTCTCTAACACATCCCACTGAGCAAAATGTGTGTTGGGGTGATGGATCCCCGCCTCCTCTCCCGCTCCGCACTCCTGGATCTAACTTCCCCCCTCACCCACCCCTGCCATACTAGTAAAATTAGTTTCAAAATAGTCAATAGCTTACCTGTATAGTTTTATGTCGACCCAGTAGCTGCGCTATCTGGGTAGGATCTGTAGGCCTACTTATAACAAAAAACAGGCCAATATGTTAAGCATTTCCTATTATTGCAGGTGTGGCCGGTGGTGGCCTCTACACGCATTCCGGCGCGGCTGCAAACATGTTGTGCATGACCCACGAACCAGTATGGGCTAACTATGGAAACAATGCGAACCATTACACATTCCTATACGGTACAGAGTACGAAGTAGCGTCAAATGATTTTCCACTCGGTCACGGCAACGCCGAGAAACTAAACAACCATGATGTCCCGTGCACCGTGTGTCGGAGCGGTACCCACTCTAGCGTCATTATGATCCCAGGAACGACTGTCTGTGAGCAGGGATGGACTAAAGAATATAGTGGCTACTTAATGGCTGGGTATTATACTCACGCCGCTGCTACTGAATACAACTGCATTGATGCTGACCCTGATGCGCATGAATCTGGATCGACTAATGACAATGGTCGTCTCTTATACAGAGTGAAGGGTAAATGTGGCTCCTTGCCATGCCCACCTTATGTCGATATGCGAGAAATTACCTGCGTAGTTTGCACGAAATAAATTAACCTTTTGTTTGACGCGTGGCAGTGTATATAATACGCGCATCCTAGTACATATATACAAATATACGAACGAACAAACGCCGACGCGCGTGCACGTACGCACCCACGCAAACCCACAAGCACGACCGTACATACATGCACACGTTACATGACATAGAGGAAATCCAACACCTGCGACACCGGCATCTTGAAAGAAATCAAATGAGACTCTCCAATGGACCTTTCCAGTTTATCCATCAATAACATGACGTCATAATCAGCTACGTGACGTGTAGGATGACGTCGTAATCATTGACTTTATAAATGACGTAGATACATTTGTCACGAACGCTTAACGACGGACTACGCGTTGTTGAACACATTGTATGGCTTTAGTACTTAACCTTTTTTCGGTGTGTATATTGAATATTTGGAACCAATTTGACTGGGTGCTGATGCTGCCATAGACAGCAACAAAACACAGTCAAATTAGTTTCAAAATAATCAACAGTTTACCTGTATAGTTTTCTGGACATTGATAGTCGAGGAATTCTGCCTTGCGTTCAGTAGAGATAACATTTCAAAACGTCTTAATAACCCTGCACACTTTTGACAATCAGCTGTTTTCGCATTAACTATATCATATCATATACACACCGAGAAAAGCCGATTTTGCACACGCAGAGCCTTCTGGAACGTTTTACCTACTGACCGCGAGGCAGGTTTCTATCGATCCCAACATGAGCCAGCTGTGGTGGAGCTTAGCTAGAGATGGGTGGGACATAGCTAAACCTGGATTCCCCACCATGTCTCCATGTTTGAACACATTAAAACACTTAAAGGTCCACATCCACACCAGAACGCATGAAAATACAATTGTAAAGATGTATATACTTGCATCAAAATACCGAAACCAATTAAACATTACCATATGATGATTTCATTTCGTATACTTATCTTTTTTTAGGTTGTGACGTTGAATTAGCAACCCGCTTCCCTCATTATAATTCATAACTAGAAAAATTAGCTTAATATATACACAAAATTAAATCCTCATATGTTAAGATTTATTTCGTTTTCTTACATTGAGGTACACAATTTAAGCCGCTAAATGATACAATTTTCTTTAACGCATTTTGGTTGGAATATGTGCTTTTAAACCATGTAGAAAAATTGAATAGTTAACCAGAGATGTAACTATAGAATTATAATAAACAAACTGGTTTAAACAGATTGAACTGCGTATCGTGCTTGATAGATACGGTACCGGCTAGAAACGCAATGTCCATATATAAATTATTTGCATAATAATATTTAATGCAACAAGAATGTTTCATCTGATTTGTCACACACATTTATAACACCATAATCAATTCACCTTTCTAGAGTATCCAGCCATCATTTGACCACGTATGACGTCATAATCAGGTGGGCGCGTGTATGATGACGCCGCAATCAGTGCGTCACAAAGGGTGCCATATAGACCGTCATCAAATCTCAAACAGTCCAACACGTTGTATGAATTGTATGTCTGTAATTCTTTGCTATTTAATACACATGCTGTTGAATATTTTGAAACTAATTTGACTGTGTGCCAGCCGCTTGCCGTTGTTGCTGCTGGTGGTCAGTCAGCCTCGGGGATGTGGAGCCTGTCGCCGTGCATCTCCAGTGACCACAAAAAACTGACCTCCAGAGCCAGTGGAATGATTACGTTCGAGCGGACTCGTGCAGCCATTGCTGCGAAAATTGAACACCACCGTATCGTCCCGGCTGTTCGTGTCCCCGGTGTATCTAGCCGCCATTTCCAAGGTGGAACAAATGGTGCCAGCACACAAATTTACTTACTTGATTTTAGGAATAAACAATTTGTTTGTATGCTTGTCACTTACGAACGGTGTACGTAAAACGAGAGTGGTGAATTTGGGTTTATGTCTCGCCGGAGGTACCTAACCGATCTAGTCATATATAGACGTTGTCGTGAAAGGTACCCGTGTGAGGGAAAGCTCCAGTCAGGGCAAATCAGTTGGTTTAATAAAAACTATATCTGCCTCAGGCTTGCCAAAACTCATTGGTTTTGCGAGAGGAAAGTGCCTCGCCCGGTCCTCCGTCACAGGAAAATGCTTACAACGCCGTAGCGGAAAAAGAGAGAAGATAGGAGAGAGAGAAGTAAGCCGTCCTGCAAAAGATGCAGGGTAAAAATGGGAAACCCATACCAAACGGTACCAATAATGACTGAACCTTTACCGTTTCCTTGGGATGAAATATATGATGGTGCAGTACCGTGCTCCGCATGGAAGACGTCCGAGGGAAGAAACCCATCGACCATCACAATGAGGGGACGAATATGGAACCAATATCTCTTTATGCCATGGGTGACTATGCCCTTGACATTTGTTTGAGAGGAAATTTACGACGGTACCACACCATGGTGCCTTGTGAAAAAGCAACCGGTGAGAAGCTAACTATAAAATGTGAAAAAGCGGATGGATGTAATTCCACCGCATGTGTGAAAACGCTAGAGAGGCATCCCACGGTAACGAAAAATGAGGAGGAAAATTATGTTGGATTTCACTGCACAAGGCAGGGAATACACACTTTTGCGAAGGGAAATGCTTCGTGCTGGCCTCTGTCAAAAGGAAAAATGCCTCCAACGCCGAAGCAGAGGAGGAGAGCGGTAAAAACGGCCGCCTTCCTATCTTACAAAGAGATAGAATAATTATCATGTGTACTTATCCTAATATAGCTATTTTGCTGTAGTGTGTCTATGGTGTGTACGTGCAGATACGGTGGCTGATTCCTATTGATTTCAGCACCTTTGTCTTAAGTTAAAGATACTGTTGTATTCGGTACTGTCTATTTTTGGCCTGGACTAACTTTTAGTTGTAAGTTCAAATCAAATATTTTGGGCAGCGAATGGCGTAGCACCAAATGTCTTTAACGAATAGGTCTTCCTGGCGAGGGTGCTCGTTAATGTTGTCGATACCCCATGGAGCAGATCTCCTCAGACCGATGGCGTGCAACATGGTGTCTGTTGGTAGCTTCAGAGCCGCAAAGCGATCCCTCCACATACCGCATGATAACCGCAAACAACAACAACAACAACACATGGACAAATCACATTGATAGAGGCGTGTTTAGAAAGCGGATTTTAGCTTACTTACGGTGGGGAGAGAGAGAAACGTATTTCCATCTATGGTGGCTATCCCATTGGACGTGGTGAGCTCTAAGGCTTCACCCAGTCACCGTTATGAGTTAGACGATGGACGGGTTTCTCTTCGTCACCTAATGTTTTGAGTATGGACTGTATGAGATCCATACCCTGGCGTTACATTTTAGTTGCTTTAGGTTTGGAGAAAGTTTTTATTTTCGCAGTGTTTCCTACTTTGGCATAAACAGTCTTGCTTAATAGGTATCCGAAGTTACCCGGGGTATGTATGTGGATGGCAAATTGATTCTGGCCAGAAACCTGCTTTAGTTTCTTGATACGGTCCTAACTATTCTGGCGATGGGAATTCAAACAATTATTTCGGCCAGACGGCCAGAGAAGCCGTAGTCAAGGGCAGTTACTCTCCACTTTAATTTAGGAGGCCTTAATATGGACGGCCACCTATGAAAATCAGTAGTACCGTTTATACAATGGTCTTATTGACCGTGAAGAAGAGTTTTTAAGAAGAAAACCTGTCCTATCTAGCTATCATAGTTCTAGGTTTAATGGTAGCATGCCATGTTCTCTGGCGAGAGCATGAGCAGCGACGTTAATGTAAAATTGGTGCCGTTGGGATAAAATACGGTGATGCATTTGTTGTTGATGTATAGTGTAACCTAGGTGTACTGCGGTCCAAATATGTTTGTGGTTTTTATTGCTAACTAACAAGATTGGCAGAATGTCTGATTACATATATTTATACATTCATTAGTATTATAGGGTCGATTCGATCCACGGTGCCGTTTATTTGCTGACACCGTGTACGATATTGTTTTAAAGCGGAGGTCGTATCCGACCTTAAGGTACCACTTACGGCGGTATTTATTTATTATTAATAATGGTGTACATAACTAAGATATGTTCCTATGTGTGGTGCACATATTAGTCATCAGTGCAGTTTAAACGTCACATGTAGCCTTTGTACCGCTTTTTTGCGGTATGGGTTGAGGCACAGTGTAGCTGCCACCTGGAGAATTACTGCAAGATGCTGGCCGTAATGTTTCATACTCGAAAACAGTGAAGAATAAAGCCAATTTCGGTGGCTAACAGGTCCTAATGCATAGCACATACTGAATAGTTCACCGTAATACCACTATGCTGTTTGTGTTTTAAGAGTGAATGGGTGCAGTGACCGGTGAATTATTTCTTACCATTGTGTAGAGATGGTAAGTATATATAATGTTGAATTATTTTCTTGGCACAAGATCATCCACGCCGTTTAGCTCGTACGGCGTGTAAAGCAATGTCCTTGTCTGGACTACGGTCAAAACATAAATTCAATGACGCTGGATACGTAAATTGTTTTCTATCACCGTTTCCGTAGTGGCACGCCAAGTCCGGCGAGACATGTAAAACACCACCGTTTCTACATACTAATTTAGATGGCAACGACCAAAAGTCTTACACCGAAATAAAAGCACCACTGGTGACGGTTGTCAAAATAAAGAGCCTTCTTTTAATTTAGGTTGTTACTCCTGTTTATCTACAAGGAGTGTACAAAAACTTGGTCTGAAGAGGGAACATGACTGCAATAAGCTGCGTTGCTGTAGATTGCAGAATGCGAGCTCTACGCAGTAGGCAGATAGTGCGAATTTTGAGAACGCCTTTTATACTAGGTGAGAGACTGTGCCATCGGCTCAGCCAATCAGAGCACATGTTGCGTGTGATGCAAGGTAGCTAATGCAATCGTGCCTAGCTCTCTCTCTCTCTCTCTCTCTCGTTCTGGAACACGCGCGGGCGATCCCTATGCTTAGTTGGAGCACCAAAAGAGTCCGTTTTAATTTTGCCATATCTTCCCCCAGATCTTAACCGGTTTAATTTCTGTTCAGTGTGTTAAATTACGCATTCAATTCTGTTATTAATACATTCCAAAATCTTTGAGGACAGTACCATATTACGGAATTGCCATAATATGAGCAAGTATATACATAAGTTCCCAGTCTCCACCGGCTAACGCGTCAATGTTTATTTACCTCTCATGGCCGCGCATGCGCATACGGCGATCTCATGGACTCCATTAATTTGTTCTCCTGCTGGAATGGGAGTTTCTGCACGGGCCATATATGGAGACGTGCGAAAGAGTGTAGGGGGGAGACGCAGACTTTTTATTTTTAGTTTTGACCTGGTTTGTATTTGTCCAGGTAGTTTTTCAACTTTATTTGAAAGATGTTTTAGACTCACAATAACGCGCGAGGACGCCTTCTTGATGACGGGTATTTCCCCGTTAGAGAACGCCCAGGCTCCAGCACACCGTATTTTTAACAATATAACAGTAATATATTAAATTATATTTTAAAACGGTATATTTTTAATATATACATTATTATAGTGGGCTCTTTATCAAGAGTCTGCACAAGTGGCTCTCGCCACTCCTTTGGCCCATCCTGTAATGCAGGAAGTAATAATAATCATATTATTGTGTGTCAGGCAGTTCTAACGTTGTGCTAGAACAGCATGACCAACTTACATGTTTATTTCACGGTGCGCCATATCGATACACCACACACGGTGTGGTTGTTGGCATAAGCCCGTAAAATAGTATTTTTGAGGCATGACGGTATTATATACAGTCACACAGAACAACCGTCATCGTCCTAGGGGCCGGGTTTCGATTTTACAAAAATAATAATAAGAAAAATATTTTTTTTAATCCGGAAATAAAATACTACGGCATCTCCGTTGTCGCACACTTAACGGTACAATTCCTACTTATTACATTTCAGCTATTTATGTGATTACAGTAAAAATCCAAAAGTGACCCAGTGAGTTTGGGAGTGCAGTCTGTCAAAACTCAAAACGGTCCGTTGGTGAACACAGGTTACCGAAATGGCTGGGCTTGGCAGAACATCTCCGTCAGTCAATTGTGTCGGCTGAGCGGTTGATGATGGTGCGGGTGATACAGTGACTGCAGGAACGGTGACGGTCGGTGCAACGGTGCTGCTGGTTCCTGATGTAAACTCTGGAATGGGTGCAGTGACCGGTGAATTCTTTCAGCGTTTTGCTGCTAACACTAATTGTCTAGCCGGTACCTGTGGAATTTTGAATATTTCTACCAGGTGTTTTATGCCGCATTTCTTTCCCGCATACGGAGTACATGGTTTGGTGGACTTTCGCAACATCAGATTACTAAGCATAACGGTGGAGATGGTGTTCGCGTGTGGTGCTGTAGTTATCACAAATCGTTCTAGCTGTACCATCGCTGGCACGGTATCAACAGTGTTAATAACTCTGGCTGATTGACTGTTTTTCTAACACTTTTCTAAACGGTGCAGAAGATTTTACTGTTCTGTTTATCTTACCTATGTTTTACTCGCACCATTGATCATTTTTCTGTTGAGAGTGTTCGTAGCGGTGTTCTGATCCACAACTTTGGAGCAAGGACAGTCCAATCTTCGTTTTCTTCACCAGTTTCTAATACAATAATGGTTACGTGGTGTCTGGATGTCAAAGCATGCATGATACCGTAATGCTCTACGGTGTAAAGATGATCACATTGGTGGCAGAAGGCTCTATGGCGTAAATGGTCCTGTTTAAAAGGAAGCTGTAGGTCGGCGTTTCTGGACACTTCTTTTTGGCAAGGAATGGTACAGCTAGGGGCCCAAGTGCACCGGAATCGTTTGGTTTCTAGTTGTGGAGGAGAAGTTAGTTCCTCGTCGGAGCTCTTCGACAACCGTAGATCGTCTTCAAGGGACATCAGGCCATTTTTATAGCCACACCGCACATTTATTCTCTACCTAGTTTTTCTAGACCGACTTTTACTTTGCAAATGTTTTTTATTAATAACGGACCGAATATAAAAAGCGGAATTTGATCTTCAACACGAAAGAGGCCTGTTGTTAGTGACCTTCCCTTGTGTTGATTTGATAGGGAAGATGAAGTTACAGTGCGCCATTTCCTCCTTTTATAGCTTTTGGTGACGTCATAGGAGGGCGCATGACCACGCCTTTTTTCGAGGGGTGATTCGGCCATTCCACCTGTGAAAGTCTTTATTCCGGCCTTGCATTTCTGAACGGCTATGTGTGTATAGTATAAGCCAAGGGGAGCACCTACTCTATCTTATTATCAAGGGATCAGCGGTTTTTAGGTGGTACTAACGGTGAACTATATTATTCACTCGCATGCCTATTCTATAATTAAAGTGAGGCGGTTTTCTGTTTAGATGCTTATAAACTTGCCTAATTCTATCTTAGGCTAGGCGGTCCCTAGGTGAGAGCGAGATTACGTCAGCAGCCCATTGACTCCGAGTTAGCCCCTCTTGCCTCCTCTTCTGCTGGCGTGGTAAAGCCGCAGGGTGTTTGGCCATCTTTTTTGTTTATAGTGCCTTAGGCATATAGCTGTAAAACAGTAAGTATCTATCACGTGGGATATTGGTAGTTCCACCGTATTAGTTAGATTGAAACTTTGAATTTCTTTATAGTGCAGACCGTTTATATTACATTAGCCAATAAGAAAATGACTATGTGTCATGCCGTTATTTATGGGGGGGGGGGGCGGGGGAGAGGGTCTGTTTTCGTCCTGGCATCTTATTCACATGTTGGCCCTTTTCATTACTATGTAAAACACATTATGTTAAACCCTGCTTCCAAAAATAGCAATACGGAGCATGTGTGTAGCAGAACTATTTTTGCAATTCTCTCGGTGTTTTGACTGCTTAAGTGTTGATGCTGCTTTTTATTCAGCCCGCTATTTTCATGCATAATAATTGCGGTAGAACTTATTTAGTTTTTAATCAAAAGTATAACAGTCTTGTAGTCGTTATTGCTACTGGGATGCATTGTCGCGGTGTTAGCGGTGGCAATTTTTACAGACTTTAAATAGTGTTCACTCCGTATGGGCCGAGCCTTATAGCGGGCGGGACGGAGTTACTTAGGATTGGGATAACCATTTGGATAGCTGCAGTACTTGAATCAATACATTATCAGATCTCCTTTCGGTGATAAAATCCTACTCGTACCGATGGCAGATTGCGGTATATCCTGCCCTCTTTCTTATCAAAGCGGTCTGAGATTACATGTACGTCTGAAGCTGTGTACCGTTATTCGATGTTTATGTCGAGTGATGGATCAAGGTGTGCATAATGATGCGTTTATATGTAGTTAACTTTCATCAACGTGAAGGCTCCCACATGCTTTTGGTGAAAGGGGGTGTAGGGCGGTATCTGTTGGTATGGTCTCTGTAAAGCGCAGTCTTTGGTGCGGGGGAAATCTGTATGGAGTGTTTATGTTGGTTGTGTTGTGCTTTGGGCTATGCTCAGTTTTCCACGCTGCTCATGCCTATCTGGTGCAGCGTTGTTTTTGTGGAATACGATAAGCAATAGGCTCACCGTATTATTGTAGTGTAGGATGGGGTGGGTTTTGTATGCTATAATGTTTTCGTTTGAAATGGATAGGCATACGATTGTTGGATGGATGCTGGCGTATACCACATTATGTGTGGTCTGTCTATTGCCTGTCCACACCGTATGTGGTAACAACAGTGTGTGTGTGTGAAGGTTCTAGCGTGGTACAGATTTTTAGTTTCCTAGCTGGGTGGCGGGTGGCGTTGGTGCATTTGGTGATCTGTGTTTGATGCCTGTTCTGATTAATCACGGGGATTTGGGAAATGGAATAAGGAATCGGTGTGGAGTACTTGACAGGAAGCGTAATCTCCCATTACACAATGGGCTGGCACTCAGTCATTTCTTTTCTTGAGCCCTGAGAATAAACAGGCCGAAAATCTGCGGATCAGGCTGCTCCTACGGCTACGGTTAGTTATTCCAACAACTAGCGCATGGGGGCCAATTCTTCTGTAACCGTAGATCTGCGCATGTAGGCGGTGTGATCGCCCCCTGGTGACCAGGGGAGTGTGAGAAAAATGGGATTTGTGTTGTTCGATCTCGGTATAACTCCATGGGGTACGGTTTGGACTGGATTATAGACAGCATATAGAATGGGTGCCATTTGTGGAACGTATTGCACCGCACTCCGGTAAAGGGGCGGGGCTTGGAATGGAAACGGCGCAGTCATTCTAATCTTGGCTGCCTGGAGTGGGAATGGAGTCGTGTTTGAAATGAGGGAAGCGGTCTGGTACGGCGGAGCCAATGGGAGGAATGCTGTCCAGAGAAATTGTGGTACCATATGTCGGGGGTGGGCTTTGGGGCAGCACTGAGATGTATGGTTGTCCTGTTGTCTAGACCAGGCCAATGTTTCATCAAACCTATGCACTCTCATCTTACTTATTACATGTTCCACCATCCAAGAGTTATCCCTTCTTGGAATCGCTTCCATCTCCGGTTGTGGCAACTCTAGAACGGGTGTAATAGCACGGAGTGTATTGGAGTGGGAAGAGGAAGGGGGAAACAATCTTTCCATCCTTCTCCTTGGACAATACAAACGAAAATACGGTTTACCACACTGGGTAGTGCTGTGCAGAGGAGGGAGAGGGCGAGTACGTCTCTCGTTACCATTCCCTGCATTAGCTTTGTGTCCATTTAGCCCCTGGCTTGGTAGGGGAAGAGCCGAGCTAGCATCGCAGTGCATTCGACTAATGGTGGGAGTACCTATCTCTGTAGAGAAACTTGTCTGGGTACCGGTGTCATGTGTTTTACTCATCTCCAGCCCGGGCACTGAGTTATCACAAACACAAGGTTTTAATTGATCGAAGTGGATGACTGATGTTAGGCCATCCGAGGAACTGATTTGGTAGGTCACGTCCGCCTTCTTACCTATTACCTCGTAGGGGCCTTTCCACTGGTAACTAAGTTTACTCGGCGCATTTGGTGAACGTCGTGTATTGCGAACCATACCATCTTTCCTGCCTCATATGGGTTTTCTGGCGCCAGTGTACGGTGGAAGGTGTCTATCTTACTAGCGCATGGGCTTGTTCTGTCCTCTGCCGCATGAGTTCTATGACTAGAGATGGTGAGTTTATTTCCCCAGGGATTCTAAGCATGGCTAGATCTAGGGGTAAGTCCAACTCATGGCCTAGCATTAAATTAGCAGGGTTTTAACCGGTGCTAGAGTGTATTGAAGTATGGTATTCCAGCAACACGGAGGGGAGCCGTAGATCGTAATCACGACAATCAAGTTGTGTCTCTTTAGACAGCATTACCACTAGAGTTATATTGCATCTTTCTACCATACCGTCTGAACGTGGGTTGTGCGGTGTGATGCGGATCTTGACCATGTGGAACAATTTGCAGAGGTCGGAGATCAGCTGGCTCTCAAAGTTACTACATTAGTCAGAATGTAGTTCGAGTGGCATACCAAAACGGCAGAACACATTGCTTTTCAGGACCTCAGCTACGGTGCTGGCCTCTTGGTCCGATAGAGCAAATGTGTCTACCAACTTCGTGAAGGAATCCTGCAACAGAAGGATGTATTTATTTCCATCATCAGTTGTATTTAGGGGTCCTACCACATCTATTGCCCCTCGCTCCAATGGTACATTGACACACTTTGTTTGTAACGGTGTAAAGCGGTGGTGGCTAACAGCTCGGCGCTGGCAGGGCACACATTTATTCACTCATGCGTTTAGTGGAATCTATGTTTGATTCGGTGTACCATTGTTTCCACGGCAATGTGACAAGCATTGTCATGTAACTGTTCCAGTATCATGACTCGGTAGCATTCTGGTATTACAATCCGGTTATTAAGGTATAAGACACTGTTATTCATTTGGCATTCTTCATCCCTTTGATAGTAATATTTGGCCGTGGTGGATAAGGGACTAACGGATTCCATGGAAGGGCGCTCCCCTTCCTGGACCCAGGCATTCACATCTCGTGTCTGCCTGTCTGTATATTGCACTTGAGCAAGATTCACTGCATCCCAGTCCGCACAACTGAGCTCAGGGAATGTGGGGGGCATCTTGTTGTATAATATTGGCGACTTCAGGTTCATCCTCGAGTCCTATCCTACACAAGGTATCTGTGTTTCCATGCAGTTTACTGGGTCTATGAACCACGTTGAAGTCGTAGGCCTGCAGAGATTCCTGCCATCTCGCTGCTTGACCATCAGGATTCTTCAACTTCCTGAGCCACCGTAGTGATGCATGATCTGTACATAATGTAAAGGGGCATCTGTACAGAAAATGTTTTTAGTATTTGTCAAAGTATACTGCTGCCAATAACTCTCACTTAGTGGTTGCGTACCGCTTTTTAGTTTTGTGAAGCATATGGGAACCATAGCCTCGTACTTGTTTGGTTCCATCTTAGGTGATCTGAGATAGAACGGCGCCTATAGCATAAGCATACGCATCAGTATCCAATGTGAATTCAAGGTTAGGGTTCAGATGAGCTAATATGGGTGCGGATGTTAAATGTTCCTTTAAGGCCTTAAAGGAAACCTCACACTCCATTGTACATTCAAATGGTCTATTTTTTCAGTGATTTGGAATAACGGTGACGCGATCTCGCTGAGATGGTGTATGTACCATCTAGAGTACTGGCAGAGCCAGAGGTAGCTTCGTGTATTAGTCACTGATGACTGAGTCTTCCATTCTGCTACTGCTTGAGTTTTAGTGGGCTGAGTGGCCATTCCATCAGCGGATATTACATGGCCCTTGAAATTCAACATTCTTTCTAAAGAGGTGGTATTTCTTTGGCTTAATTTTCAAATTTGCATTTTGTTGGCCAAGGTCTGTTCAAAAGAGGGGTCAAAGATGATAACGTCGTCTATGTAACATAAACAGACTTCCAACTGCAATGTGGTAAGGTCTTGTTCAATTACCCTTTCAAAGGTTCCCGGTGAATTGCATAGGTTGTAGGGAATCATACGGAACTGAAACAGACTGTCCCTGCAAACAAATGCAGTCTTTTCATGGTCCCGTTCGCCCATGGCTACTTACCAATATCCGCTTGCAAGATCAAGTGTACAGCACCATTTGACGTCGCTTAATGAGTCCAATACCTGATCAATCCTAGGAAGAGGATAGGCATCCTTAATGCTTAAATGATTTAACCGGTGGTCGTCAATACGAAACCGTAGTGACCCATCTTTCTTGCCTGCTAGGACTCTGGGACTGGCCCACGGAAATGCAGAAGGCTCATTAATTCTTGTTCCCAACATGTCATTGACTTGTTGGTGTGGTTCCTCTCCCATATGAATAGGAAGACAGCGCACAGGCTGCCTCACCAATCTATTATCACCCATGTCAATGGAGTGACAGACTAGGTGAGTCTCACCTAGGTCCATATCACTTGCTGAAAATCTATTTTTGTACTTATATAATAGATGTCGTACATTACTTTTCTGAGCGTGGGTTAATCCAACTGTGGCACGCAAATACAGGTCATGTTGATGTTCCCGTATATCCGTGTCGGTTACAATGGCATTTGTAGCAATGGTGGGAAGTATTTCCACTAGGGTTGCACAATTTTTGCGCACTTTTTGCTTTGAAACATCGTGATCGCTTTTATAAAATAAAAAAAATTGCGATTTTCGATTAAATCGTTGGTACAAATTCCCAAAATTATAAACTTGGGTAATGTGTCAAGTCACCAAAACTGGGACACAAAATGACACAAAAATAGCACGAAATTAGAGCACAATTTCATGCGACAAATTCTTACCATCCTACGTCTATGCTTAATGTATACCTTGTATCCATCATTGCGGGAGTGAAATTATTAATTGGGACCACCTAAATATTGCGCATAGTTTAATAAACATCGTTTATTTCATCAAAATTTGACACAAATGTCGTCGAGTAACAATATAAATACTGCTTCCGCTTATAGCCTCCCTTTGAAGATCGAGATTAGGTCATTACCCGAGTACCACGAAGACACTAATATTAGTACCCGGGGAGATACTGCGCAATCCATATACATAGGACGGTAGCTTTGAGTAACTAGGATCGTAACGGTGTCAACTCGTCCTATAGTGCAGTTTATAGTTGCTTTCAGAATGTACGATTTGCATTTAAGAGTAATCAACAGAACGCACAGTTCAAAATAAAACAATCTGGAATGCTGTTGCATTATTTTTCTTTAATTAGACATGACAACCGAATCAAAAAGGAAAAATTGGTACACCGCCTGACATTGCTAAAAGAATTAAAAAGAATTATGTTCAGTGATTATTGCCTAACACTCTGCAGCTAAGTATATACTTGGTATTTCATGACATACTCAGGGTCTGCAGCGAAAGAAAGAAAATTATATGGCGATTCGACGGAGTAACTAGATGGTGTTCCTAGTGACAAAGTGTTACCTCGCTATTGTCAGCTGGTTTACCGTAGAGCTGTGTGTTTTGATTAGGACTTAGTGAACACATGCGTGAAGCAATCCAGGAAAAACACGATGGATATATGTGCGCATGGATTATAACTGTATTCTTTTACTGCTGAAGGATGAGTTTTAAAATCTTATAGTCTGCAAATTTTTCACGATTTTTTGATTTTTTTTCAATTACATCGTAGAAAATCGCGATTTTCAATTAAATCGCAAAATCATGCAAGCCTAATTTCCACCAAATCTATGTTCACCAGACGGACACATAATACCACAGTAACTAAGTTAATAGGATTAGCTGTTCCATTAAACACTCTGTAATGTATACGGTCCCTACTGGTGGTGGTAACTAACATTCTTGGACTAACTCATTTAGAGGCCAATATATATTCCTACTCAGATACTAACAGAGCGATATGAATATTTTTTCCTAACTGAGGTGCGGCGGCCCACAAAGTTTCTTCGTGGCTCAGCTTAACGGTGGCTGAGGAGGCCAATATTAAAGCACAAGTATGATATTAGGCTGATTCCGCCCCTAGTGGAATACGTCGGCCGTGTATTTCTACCTCTTGTTGTTTGCAGTGAATTACTGCTTCACTGGCACTGAGAAAATCAGAGCCTAGTAGTGCATCGTTTTGTATTGATGCAACTACTGCCTGCTGGATATATTTTAACTCATCTAACTGTATTACTACATTTATATGACCGGCCACGGGAACATCAGTACCAGTGGCAGTTTGGAGTTGGAGATTGGATGGTTTAAGAGGTGGTTTCCAATGGGTAGGGATGATAGAGTATAATTGCTCGTTAAACACCGTGATGGATGCACCGGTATCTACAGTGGTATTTGTAGGCATACCGCCAAATAAACAGGCACATTTGTATATTATTTTCTCCGACACGGTCGAGAGTTTTTTATTTTAATTTCCTGATTACTTGATGGTGGCGCAGTATAATATTGTTTATACACGGTCTGCTTGCCAATAACATTGGCAAGTGCCGTTTGTGGTTGAGTGAAAAACGGAGCAATTTTATGTTTCTGCTACCTGATTGGTTTATGTAGTAACGGTGCCAGAGGTTCGGAAGATATCGAATCGGTGTGCACCATAGATTTGGCAGCAGATTATTTAGCCGCAATATATTATAAAGTGATTAGTAGAAGCACCCTAGAAACAAACCTTCTTTGGTGGCCTACACTTATATCTACGTTTAATCTTTTTCTGAATCCAAGTTGATGAACGGTGCGACTCAGTGTCGGTGCTACTGAGGGAGGAGACCGTCCGTGACGATGGAGGAGACCGGTTATTACATACCACTAGAGGACACCATGCATTTGGTGGCATAGTGGCTGGCTTAGTACATTGGATAAAAGTCGTCTCTGATCAATTATTTTTACCTACCAGGGCCGTTCTACATACACAGGGAAGTGGGGTGTGAACGGCTGGTTTTGATGCTGCTATGCACCCTTCCCGGTGTGTTTTCCTGTCCACGCCACGCTGGACGGACGCCCAGTTCTTCACACAGGGTGCAGCCTCGGCTAAGTGCCTTTCCATATATGCATGAGATAAAAACCTGTCCAAGTTAGGGGAACATAATCTGGGACAGAGTCAAGGCACACCCTGCCAACTTCCGATCTGCGTGGTCACAATACTGGATGCCAATTAAATGGTCAATTTGGCATGGGGCTGCAGCCCCGCATAGACCATACCACAGAGGTATTGCCAGCTTGACATCATTTTGGCAAGAGGCTGCAGCACCGCATAGATTATGATTAGCCAGGTCAGTCATCCCTTTGCGCAATTGGGATCTTAGACTGCTCCACCCATCCAGCAAATAACAGGTTACACCGTCTCACGCACATACCGTCCTGCTTCACAAAGAATCACTTTTCATGACATCTGATCACAGGAGACATGACTCGCAATGCGAACACTTGCCATGGTCTGACTGTACATTGAGCCATCCCGATCACCCTAACCAGAAATGGATTGATGAACTGACATGATCAAGACACCCGGCCGGCGACCCAGTCGATAGCCATCACCATCTAAGCTCATGCACAGGGATAACCGATGGTCTGATCCGCACCTTTTTACTAACAGAATACACACTTTGACCATTTTCCCTTGCCTCGCCTGCAGGCCATCCCTGTTAAACAGAAAAAGGGGGTAGTCTGTCAGAGATGTCATGGGTGTGAACTGTCATCCACGTACCACGCATGCCCACTTAATGGATTACGATGGTAACCCGAAATCTCTAGGGAAGCACCAATCACAGTATCCCAAACAATGCGCTGACTAGACGGTACCACAGTAGGATGTTAATTCAACCTTCATTAGACACGGATGCCTTCAGTTTCTCCTATGCACTATACCATCCCATTCTTTTGTTTTACATGTCCCCACCACTTGCGAGCGCACTGCCGCCTGTTAATGGCAACTCTTGAGGAACCTATCGCTCTTAGTCGCCATCCAATATTGGGGGAGTGTTATTGGGTACCGCAGACACTAGGCGTCTCTGTGGTACCATTGATTGGGGGACCGTTTTTACGGTGTCGGGATCATGTTTATCTTTAGTTAGAGGGGGTAATGCGCAGGTTTTTGAGGCAGTTTTATGAGACAGGCACTGAATGGACTCTCCATTCAGTGCCCATGTTATTTTGTCTGATTTTCTATCGTTGACTTAGTTTGCTCTAACTGTGATGTAGCGGAAGGAGGACGGTTTGGACACCGTTTCCGCCAGTGTCCTGCTTCACCGCATCCAAAACAAGAGTTTGGGTGCGTGGATGTCAGTGTAGGATGGTTTA
The DNA here is from genome assembly GCA_034401795.1 of Chaetoderma sp. LZ-2023a. Classification (NCBI taxonomy): domain Eukaryota; kingdom Metazoa; phylum Mollusca; class Caudofoveata; order Chaetodermatida; family Chaetodermatidae; genus Chaetoderma; species Chaetoderma sp. LZ-2023a. The sequence goes on along the minus strand of JAVVLW010003033.1, from coordinate 127,587 downwards.
TGGGAGACCTATCTATGCTCTGTGCTACCGTAGTTGATAAAGTAGGTAAGAGATTTGTTTTGTAATCTCCTCTAACCGTTCATCCTTATTAGACCTATTGGAATTATTATGTTGGTTACCTGTTCCTGGGCATTATTGTGTCCTCCACGGTGGGATTGGCCACGGCCTCTGCCTCTTGGTGCATTATTGTGTTGTGGTTGTATGGTACGTACCATGCCTGCTTCGGTTACCGTACTCAAAGCGGGTGTGGTGTCCATAGTTTTATTTGTAATAGCATCAGCTAACTCATTGATAGGATGTAAGTGTCGTTTAGCATTCTTTTCCCGTTCTAGGAAGTGTTCTACTTGAACGGCTGTGGCCATTAACATTTGTAGGCATCCGCATTCTAGCAGAAAACTTTTCTCTCTTAGAGAAGGTTCACCACTCAGGGCATCGATAAAAGTATCCAATTGTAAATGAGGAACTCCCTCTGGGTTGGTACTGGGATAAGCTTGTGCGACTAATCGCCTGATATGGCTTGCCAGTTCAGGAAGATTTTCATTCACACGTCGCCATAGGTTCTTTAATTGTCAGCGGCTAGTCTCTCCAAGGGCTGTATCACCAAACCTTTCTGACAATGCATTCTCCAATTCACTATAGGTTGGTGTTACTTCAGATCCCATGTCTGCAATACCTGCAACGCCTTTCCCGATAATTTTACGGTCAGGTACTCTCCCATTTGGTGGTCTGACCAACCATTGGTCCTGCTGATGATTTCAAATTGGCGCTTATAGTTTGCCCAGTCACCATCCCCACTGAATTCAGGTGGAAGTATGACTCGGCCGGTGCCGTGATAGGGAGTCTAGGCACAAACCCCAGTGGTGGTGCATGCATACTTGGAGTAAAAGCTTAAGAGGGACAGGAATCATCATCATCAGGGCAGTATTGATATTTCCTAGGCTGTAATTCTGAGCGGTACCATATAGGTGAGGCATTCCCCTGCATAATGTACCATTCATTTTAAATAGGTGATGATGTGTTTCGTAACGGTACCTCATTTGTTTGCCTAGTAGGGTTGGTGGGATGTACTATTAGCCGTTCCCGATATTGTAGGATACTCGGAGAGGGATGTGCATAATTGGTGAAATGAGTATAAGCCGGCTGTTGATTAGTTAGTGCTAGTTCAGGCTCTGTGTTCCATTGTTGGTACCATACTGGTACATTACTATACGGTACCGTAGGTGTAGCTATTCGCTGATGGAATACGGGCCCAATGGCCTGTGCATTTCGCCATTGTTCACTTGCTGTTGCCGAGTGTGGGTGTACAGGGTGGGAGGTATTTACCGGGATGCTTAGGGATGGTTATTGTATAGTCCGTCATCCGGCAATGGTGAATGAATCACATTGTGGATGTCAGACAACGTTATAGAGTGGTCACCCGTCTGTGAAGCATCTATGAATGGTAGCTCACTTACAGGTGAGTATTCCTGTCTTATGGATGCTAATGATCCCGCAGTGTGGAGTGTTATATAAGGGTTGGTGAGAGACCCAAACGTCCTATCGTGTATACACCCCATTTCTTCAGCTGAAGTGTACATAATGAAATAAAACGGAGACTGAAACATACAGGAATTGAAACCAAGTGTAGGTTCAATTTCCATTCGAGCCCCACATCAGGCACCACGTGTAGCCACCGGGGGCATGTGTGGCTGCGCCACTTGCCATTGGTGCTGCTGCTTGCCAACCAGCCTTGGTGTTAGGGAGCGGTCACCACGCATCTCCGGTGTCCACAAAACCCGACCTCCAGTGCCGGTTGAATGATCACATTCCAGTGGGCTCGTGCAGCCATTGCTGCGAAAATTAAACTCTAAGGTATTGTCCCAGCTGTTCGTATCCCCGGTGTGTCTAGCCATCATTTCCAAGGTGGAAAGAACGGTGCTAGCACACAAATTTACTAACTTGATTTTAGTAACAAACAATGGTTTTTGTATGCTTGTCACTTATGAACGGTGTATGTAAAAACGGGAGTGACGAATTTGGGTTTATGTCTCGCTGGAGGTACCTAGCCGATCTAGTCATATATAGACGGTATCGTGAAAAGTACCCCTGTGGGGGAAGCTCCGGGAAGGGCATATCAGGAGGTTTAATATAAAGTATATCTGCCTCAGGCGGGCAAACAATCATTTGTTTTGCAAGAGGAAAGTTCCACGCATGAGCCTCAATAAGTGGAAAATACTGACAACGCCATAGCAGAGGAAGCGAGAAGATAGGAGAGAGAAACCGTCCTGCATAAGATGCAGGGGGAAAATGTGGAACCAATACCAAACGGTACCAATAATGACTGAATCTTTACCGTTTGCTTAGGAGGAAATATATGATGGTGCAGTACCATGCTCCGTATGGAGCACGGCCTAGGGAGGAAAACGGCCGACCATTGCAATGAGGGGGAAGTATGGGGATCCAATACCTCTTTATGACAATGATGACAATAACATTGCCATGTGTTTGAGAGGAAATTTACGATGGTACCACACTGGTGGGAAACTAACGATAAAAATGTGAAAGAGTGGATGGATGTAATTTCACCACTTGTGTGCAAACGCTAGAATGGCATCCAATGGTAACACAAAATGAGGAGGAAAATTATGTTGGTCTTCACTACACAAGGCGAGGAATACAAAATTTTGCCAGAGGATAATGCCACGCATGGGCCTCCGTCAAAGAGAAAAATGCCTTCAACACCGAAGCATAGGATGAGAATGGTAAATAGGGCCACCCTCCTATCCTACTAAGAGAGAGAAAAATGATCATGTGTACTTATCCTAATATAGTTATTGTACTGTTGTGTGCCTATGGTGTGTACGTGAAAATATGGTGGAAGATTCCTATTGATTTCAGCACCGTTGTCTTAAGTTAAGGATACTGCTGTAGTTGGTACAATCTATTTTTGTGTCCTTAGAAATGGCCTAGACTAACTTTTAGTTGTAAGTTCAAAACATATATCTTACCACCATGAATGGCGTAGAAGCAAATGTCTTTAACGATTAGTTCTTCCTGGCGTGGATGCTCGTTATTCTTGCCGCTACCCCACAGGGCAGCTCTTCTCGGACCGATGGTGTGCACCATGTTGTCTGGTCGTAGCCTCAGAGCCGCAAAGCTATCCCTCCACATACCACATCACAAGAGCAACCAACAACACAAGGACAAATCACATTGACAGAAGCGTGTTTAGAAAGCGGATTTTGGCTTACTTACGGTGGGGAGAGAGAGAAACGTATTTCCATCTATGGTGGCTATCCCATAGGGCGTGGTGAGCTCTAATGATTCAGCCAGTCAGCATGATGAGTTAGATTGGGATCCGTGTTTCTATCTGTCACCTAAGGTTTCGAGTATGGACCGTATGTGATCCATAGCCTGCGTTACCTTTTAGCTGTTTTAGGTTTGGAGAGAGTTGCATTAAGAACACTGCTGATATTTATATTTCGCAGTGTTTCCTACTTTGGCATACAAGTCTTGCTTAATAGGTATCTGAAGATACAAGTGGCATGTATGTGAACATCACATTGATTCTTCCCGGCCAGAAACATGCTGTAGTTTCTTGAGACGGTTCTAACCATTCTGACAATGGGAATTCGAACAATTAGTTCGGCCAGACGGCCAAAGAAGCGTGGTCAAAGGCAACTACTCTACTTTAATTTAGGAGGCCTTAATATGGATGGCCAACTATGAAAATCAGTGGTACCGTTTATACAACGGTCTTATTGACCATGAAGAAGAGATTTTAATAAGAAATCTCCATTTGAAGAGAAACCTTTTTAGGCTAGCTTAAACACATGTCCTATCTAGCTATCATAGTTCTAAGTTTAACGATAGCATATCAGGTTCTCTTGCGAGAGAATGAGCAGCGACCTTAATTTAAAATTGGTGCCCGTGGGAGAAAATATGGTGCTGCATTTGTTGTTGATGTATAGTGTAACCTCGGTGTACTGTGGTCCAAATACATTTGTAGTTTTTACTGCGAACTAACAATATTGGCAGAATGCATGATTACATATATATATATATATATATATATACACGTTTACAGTGCATAACATTATGTACAGTATTGTCTTAAAACGGAACTCTTATCCGACCGTACGGTACCACTTAGTGCGGTACTTTATTTATTATTAATAACGGTATACATAACTAAGATATATTCCTATGTGTGGTGCATCTATTAGTCATCAGTGCAGTTTAAGCGTCACATGTAGTCTCTGTACCGCTTTCTTACGGTATGAGTTGAGGTACGGTGTAGCTGCCACCTGGAGAATTACTGCAGGATGCTGGCCAAAATGTTTCATACTCGAAAACAGTGAAGAATAAAGCGAACTTCGGTGGCTAACAGGTCCTAATGCATATCAGATACTGAATAGTTCACCGTAATACTGTTATGCTGTTTGTGCGTTAAGAGTGACAGATGTCTCCAATGTGTAGAGATGGTAAGTAAATATTATGTTGAATTATTTTCTCGGCACAAGATTATCCATAGCGCTTAGCTCATACGGGGTGTAGCGCAAGATCCTTGTCTGGACTATGATAAAAACATAAATTCAATGATGCTGGATTCATCCATTGTTTTTTACCACCGTTTCCGTAGTGGCCTGGCAAGTCTGGGGAGGCATGTAAAACACCACCATTCCTACATACTAATTTTAGATGGCAACGACCAAAAGCAATACGCTACAATGAAGGCACCACTCATGACTGGGGTCAAAATAATGAGCCTTCCTTTAATTTAGATTGTTACTCCTGTTGATCTACCAGGAGTGTACACAAACTTGGTGCGGTGTGGAGCGTGGCTGTCTGGAGAGGGAACCTAACTGTACTAAGCTGCGTTGGTGTAGATTGCAGAATGTGAACCATACGCAGTAGCCAGAGGGTGAGAATGCTCACGCTCTGACCGAGTCCGCCTCCCTTCTATCCGAGTTTCGCTTTGAGAACGCCTTTTATACTCGGTGAAGGCTGTGCCAGCCGGCTTAGCCAATCAGAGCGCGTGTTGTGTGCGAGGCAAGGTAGCTAATGCAATCGTGCTTAGCTCTCTGGACCATCCCACACCGGGCCGTATTGTACACACCCGACGGTGATCCGTGATATAATATTATTCGAAATTGGGATTCTGGGAATAAGAGATTTCAAAGTATTTTTAATCTACCTCAACACGTCCTCATTACGGTGTGGCTATAAGTTTGTTTGGCTGCCACCCTCCAAACTCCATAGGTCAGCCAAATATATCACCGAACTCATGGCGAATTATAAGTGTCTCTCTCTCGCATTTTACTCACAGTTACTATCTTGTCCTCTGTACTACCTGAATAATGTGACTAATATAACAGTAATGTACCTGCCCCCTTCATTGGCAGGCGATGCAGAGTCTAATCCCTGCCCCATAAACAGTAGTGATCTCTCTATGGGTTATCTTAATGTTTGCGCTCTCAAGGATAAAATCCATCTTGTCGAAGCAAACTTGTCTAATTTTAACTATTACAGAAAGCCATCTTACACAAAACGTAAACAATGACACCATTACACTTCAAGGTGTCCAATAGCCATATCGAAGGGACCGTCAGCATGCGTGAGGCAGAGCATGAGACTATACAGCCGATAACATCGCCGCTTCTCGCTGTGTTGAATATGCATCTACTAGTATTGAAATGTTCTGGATAGCAATTTACGATTGCCCAGGATTGCTAATGTGTGTAATTTATCGACCAGCCAATACTGATGTTAATAAATGCCAAATCATTTCCGATAATATAGAAAACGTCCACGATTTAAACCCTAATAAAAAACATTATGTTAGTCGGGTGGGGGTGAGGGGGGATTGGGGGTGGTGGAGCTAAATGACGATCTCCTTAGTACAACAAACCGCTACCTACGCGACATTATTACCAGTTTTGGCTTTTATCAGCTAATAACAGAACCAACCCGCCCTGTCTCGAATACATTACTTGACCCTATTTTAATTAAGAATATTAGGATTGTCAAAGATAGTGGCGTTCTTGCACCTTTTTGTAGCGATCATAGCCCAGTACATATGACCATAACATCCTGCATATCCAAACGGAAATCATTCAAGCGCCATATATGGGATTACGCAAAGGCTGACTGGGTGAAATTTAGAAACCACGTATCTAATGGTCCGTGGAATACCCTGTCCAACGAGCATGACGACTATAGATGGTGCAAAACCACTACCACAAATGTTACTAATGCAGCCAACGCTAGCATACCAAACAAAATAGTCACCATCAACCCAGATGATAAAGCCTGGATGTTTAGCAAAATTAGACACGAGATGAGAATTAGAGAACAACTGTATAAGAAAGCAAGGACAACCAAACAAAAACAGGACCCTTGCACATTTTAAAAACAGAGAAATTTGGTCAACACATTAGTTCGGACAGCCAAAGAAGAATTCAAAATCAAAACTGACTGAAAAAAATAGAAAATGGACGCAAAGGTTCCAAACAGTGGGCGAAGTTGTTTGACATTAACTCCAATTTTGGCGATATGCCCCCCTTAAAACGTGGCGATTGCTAATTTAGCTAAGACTTTAGAGAAAAGGCTAACCTTCTAAATCACTATTTTTCATGTATTGCGACAATTGATGAGTTAAATGTGGAATCCCCCCACCCCCTTTATCCCTATATACGGAACACATTTTAAATATGATAACAATAACGACTCAATTAGTTGTGCCAGAGTCAAAATGATACCACCTCCCGCAACTGGCAGCCGTACGGCCATCCGTGGCCCCCACCGCCCTCTCAATCCCTGGAGGCATAGGAATTTGAGACATGTGTATGAAACTCCCGTGCGGACCCCACATGTCTGGGAGAACCTCCTCAGGATACTGGCCAGTGGCTAGCCTCTCCCTCTCTCGCTCTCTCTCTCTCTCTCTCCCTATTCTGACCGGTTTCCTGAGGAGGTTTTTCTATCTCGTAGGACAGTTTTGTACCTATCCTACCTATCCTACCTATCTCCTACCCCACCTATCTCCTACCCTACCCTGTTGCTATTCCAGCTGGCTCGTGTGCGTGTGTGTGTGTCTGTGGTGCTTTGACCCCGCATTTGGGGGTGGGGGGGGGGGTGTCACGTTGGGTCTTTATCTAAGCTGGTCATATTACCCCCCACACTAGTCTTACTTAGTTTCGAAATTTTAGGTGAGTTTTAGCGATATCTTTTGAGCGGATTTGAACCCCAGTCTACAGCATTTGGAACACTATGCAATTCAACAACTCTATCGATAGACCCACTGCAACACCATTAAGATCGCGACTCTTAGTACTCTTTATCTCTGGCCGTGAGTTGTAACATTGCTGTTATGTGTTATCTCGAAGTGACATCAAGATCTAGAGTGAATCGAGGCGGATAGCACAGCAACACAGGAATGTGTGAACACATAACTTATCAGCTATATATAATGCATACATAGCCGAGCTAGTTAATGCATTGTATTATACACTTTTAAAATCACAGGTTCAAATCTCGTTATGTGTTATTAGCAAATGGTAAACTTTAAAATCACAGGTTCAAACCTCGTTATGTGTTATTAGCAAATGGTAAACATGTCTACAAGTACCCGTTACCCGAGAAGCATGACATCACGTCAAGACCAACTCGCACAGTCATTGACTGACCACATAAAACCCACGATTGCAGACCACTAACCCTCACCTGGGCCAAAGTCAAGAATAGTAGTTTATTTAGCCCACCTGCTCAGCGTTAACACCCAATTAGACACAGCATCCATAATGGTATACTGGCGATCATAGATTATGTGTGAACGCACAAGCATACATTATGTGTAAACACTCAAACACTCAACTACATGTAAACGCTCATCTACAAACAATATTATACAGAATGGGCTGGTCTGAAGAGCTACGGTCATGCATGCATGATGTAGGCTGTGCGCGCGATGAGAAAAAGTGCCCGGGCCATTGCGTGATATGGGTAACTATGCAGATCGAAATCTTGAGAAATGGAGAAGCTCAGGGATCTTAACATTCCGCTCGTCATCATGCCTTACGTGTCGCTGCCGTTATCCGAGGATGGTGATAGCGATGGACAAATGCTCCAAGTATATGAATTTGCAGTTTTGATGTGGATGCTGCTATCGAGCAAGAGTAGGAACAAGAAATGCAGTGATCCCTCGCCCACCAATCTCTTAATGCGCACACTACTCCCACGTAGCACATCAGCTCTCCTGAACATCGGGCACAAGCCGATCTCACACAAGCACATAGTCTCCATCGGCATCACATCGACACGACGGACCACCCACAGGTTTGTCCAGGTACTGATCGCCTACCACACATAATAGGGTATGAACGCCCATTTAGAGACACGCATCCACAGTGATATACACCATGATTCCTGTAACACAGCTTCGAGTGATGGCAAAGCAATTCGGCTTAGAGGCTACTCTAAGGTCTACAAAGCCGACCTGCTCCAGATGATCAGACAGGCCCATGCCGAGGAGTGGCAGAAGCAACTCTCCCGGGCAATGAAGATGGGAAGGTTTCCAGCGCTTACCAACGATGATTCAGAGCCCTCATAAGAAAACACAGTGGCTCCGTGGGCTTAGTCAGTTGAACGGGGAGGTGACTGCTAGCTTATGAGCCAAGACTGTAGTGAGGTGGATGGCGGACCATCCACTGGAGTGCTTACCTCCCCTACACAGGATCACTAACCGAGTGATGATGGGGCCACGGTCTAAACCCTTAGCCCGAAGCATGTGGGGAGAAGGCGAACACATTCTCGACCAGCATCTCAGCGAAAGGGAGACAGAGGTAGAGGATGCCGGTCAGGACACTGGACATTCTTCAGAGGTCTGGAAGGAGACCTCACAGGCTAGATCATGCACAAGATCCAGCAGACTGTCCAGAACGCCTTCTTTCTCCACTACACCCAAACCTATCGCATCCGTCACATCGAAGACGGTAGGGTGATGCTCTTCCACAAGAATGCTCCAGGGAGCTCGTGGCTGAACACGATGGGAGCAGCTCAGGACTGAGTGGCAGCAAGAGAGCAAGCCCGCCTCGACACAGACAATATCGATCGATCCAACACCAAGTGGGCTTTCGTTCATCCAATCAGCGTTGGGGGCAGTGCTGTCATCGACCGCCAACCTCTGCTTGGGACAGGCCCCATCCCAGGATGGCTACGACAGAAGAAGCGTATAAGTGCCCTCAACACCTACAAGGACAACATGTGTCTCTGGAGATGTCTAGCAGTCCACCGAAGAGCGAGAGCTGATAGAAGTACAGCCCATGCACGAGAACTTGCCACACAGTTCTAAGGCAAGACAGTACCTTATGTCTGCAAGACCTCACTGTATCAGCTGGACAAGGTAGAGTATTTTGCCAAGATCGCGATTCCCATGTATGAACCAACCGAAGAGGGCACCTGGTACCTGATCAGGCAAGCGGCTCACTACCGTTACACCATGACCATCAGAGTGTGGATCCACCACACATTCTGCATCAAGAACATCTCCAAGCTGGCACATATACTAGTCTGCAGTCACTGTCAGCAGAGGTTTATAAAGGCAAGCACTCTTCAACGCCATGCTGATCACTGTACAGGCGGCAAAACAGCAATCGTAAGTCCTGGTGAGAAGGTTGAGGAGCCACAGTCTGCGTATGAAAAAGCCTTCTATCCGCCCCAACCATCCAGTTCGGCGGCTACTCGTTGGATCGAGTATGAGTCGAGAAACAGAGGCATACACATACACCATGTAGAGTGTGGGCAGGTGGCTAGCGCTGGATCGAGGGCACTCCCGTAGCTGGTAATTATCCGACCACCAACAGCGTTTACAAGTTCCATGGCTGTCACTGGTATGGGTGTCCACAACACCAGCGAGGTGAGGATGCCGAACAAAGATGCCGCAAGACAGTCCTGAGAGAGGAGAAGCTGAGAGCATATGGATGCACGCTTGTGGTACAGTAGGAGTGCTGTATAAAACACTGTCCAAGCGTCCCTGCACAGGTGAGGACTGTCTCATACCCACACTTCATAATTTATGACTTCGAAGCACTCCTAGATTGTATCAAGACTCATCCTACGGAGACTCTCACGGTCGAAAGTACTCACATACTTATCTCTGTGTCAGTTGGCTGCTCCTAAGATGGCACCACGAGAGAGTCCACTAACCTCTGCAAACCTGACCCCAAAGAACTGATCAGAGAGTGCATGCTAGGGATCCAACGGCGAGCATATCTAATCCGGACAATGGTAAGGGCACAGTACAAACCGACAGACCTGGACAAGCTTCTAAAGCGACAGCAGCGATTGAGCAATGAGTGGCGTGACCAAGTGCCTGTACTGGGGTTCAACTGTGGGTGGTATTACCTGAACCGCATCAAGAAGTACTTTGTCGATGACCTGACTGACAGTACAGGTACAGTGAAACTCGCCAAGAAGGGTAGTCAGACCATGTTCCACATAACACCTGAGCTACGGTTTCTTGATGTGCTGAACTACCTCGGCCCAGGAGTCTCATATGAGGTATGGGTCAAAACTTTCGGGTGTAAACAGCGGAAGATGTTGTTGCCATATGAATGGATTGACACACATGAGAAGCTCAACAATCCACGGATTTCTGACTACTCAGCTTGGACATCTAAGCTCAAGGGTGGCTGGCTACATCTTGATGTGATCAGAGTGGGAACAGTGTAAGCAGACATTCAACGAGCATGGAATGCGGACATTCGCTGACTGGCTGCGATACTACAACAACCTGGACGTCAGTCTATTCATCAAAGCCCTAGAGCAGATGTGGGAGTTCTACACAGAATGAGAAATAGACATCCTCAAAGACGTGGTGTCTCTCCCAGGTGTGTCACTGCAGTACCTCCTACGTGGAACCGCTCAGCACATGCCGGAAGTTAGCCTCTATTCACCGGGCAGGGAAGCCTATGAGATTCTGAAGGGGGCTGTTGTTTGAGGTCCCAGCATCATATTTAGCAGCTACCATGAGGGCGGTGTGACTGGAATCCGCCAGAGTTGGCATGTCTTCCAACGTCTACTCGGCTACGATGCAAATGCTAAGGAGACAGTGTGCCATTGGTCTGGTGCTAGTGGTGTAGCTAGCTTTAAGGAGGATCTCCTAGCAGACAGATAGATGGTTTGGGTTTGCTGAGGTGGTATAGAGGTCCCCAAGGCTCTGTGGACAACGTCCGAGGAAATGCCTCCTCTCTTCTATAATCGCAAGATCTCGGTAGAGGCAGTCTCTTCTGAGATGCTGGCATATCTAGGGCAAACAGGGAGGAAGCGTTCCACCACCCATAAGATGGTCGGTGCCCTCTCTGGCAAGAAGTGGCTGCTATGCGCACCGACACTCAAGAGGTATATAACCCATGGCCTGGAGATCACTGCTGTATACCGCACCATAGACCATGAGGCCAAGCACCCATTCGAGTGGTTCGTGGAGAAGGTTACGGAGGACCACCGCTCGGGAGATGTAGATAAGAGCAAAGCGCCTACGGGAAGCTCGTCAAGGCCCTAGAACGTCATAGGAACATCAGCTTCACGAAGGATGGACGCATGGTAGACAAGGCCCTGCATAGTGCATGGTTCTAAGATCTCGAGGAGATCAGTGAGGCGTACGAGCTCCAGAGTCGTAAGCCGAGAATTGCTATTCGAAGGCCCTTCCAGGTGGTGATCGCCGTTTATGAGCTCGTGAAGCTGCGAATGCTGGAGGTCTACTACGACTTTCTCGATCGATACATAGCTCGTGACAGCTTTGAGTACCTGTAGATGGACACTGGCTCCGCGTATATTGCTATAGCAGGCTCAAACCCCGACGACGTCATTCGGCCTGAGATGCGAGCAGAGTACCAGGCTCATAAGCGGGACTGGCTAGCGTGGGAGTGTTCAAGCCGGAGTTCGAAAGCTCTCGTGGTATCACTCTGCTCCAAGTGCTACTACGTTGGCTCATATAGGTACCGAACCCGAACATCAGGTGGTAGGCACTCCTCTCTCGCTCCTGTAGAGCTGTGACTGGCAACAGCAGACTGTCTGATTGCCTCTACCGGCTTCTTCCCGATTAGCCTAGTAAGCTTGGAATTGGATCTTTCCACCACAGCTGGCAGCCCTCTCACCCATACTCTAGAACGTTCACTCAGCATGGTCATTTCCGGGGCATATTGGTGTGGGAACAGTCTCTCTGCCAGTGTCCGATTCCACCACTCAACGATAGCCTGGGCACGGTGATGCCCCACCTCGCCTCGCCTAACTGCCACACCATGTTTCTGCATGAGGGCTGCAATCTCACCTCTGAACTCCTTACCCTCATCCACCTGCAACAATTCCGGCCACTGGAGGGGACTGGGAGCCTCGTAGACACCCTGGAATGTCTTGGCCACCTGGCCAGCTGACTTGTCAGTGAGCGATACTGCAGCCTTGTACCTCCTGGCCACATATACGATGGTGAGGGCATACTTGTAGGTTTTAAGACCAACCGAGTCATGTGGAAGGAATAGAACATCTGCCTGGTAAACTCTGTTCGGGACACTCTCGTTGATAGTGGCATGCCTGATGTGCCATGGACGAGGTCTGTATATCTGCCACATCGCCTGACGTCTGAGCCACTGGCTAACTGTCTCCAATGTAAGAGGATGGCCCTTACGGCGTGCAGCTTGGAGTAACTGGTGGGCTCACGGTAATATCCACCAGGTTGATAGTAGAGTTCCTCAAGAAATACGGATGATAAACTCCTGATGTCCACTCCCGTCCTGTTATGCATGGCCTGGGTGAACTCTAAACAGATGAACAGACGGCCGTCATTCATTCGACTACAACGGAAGACCTGCTCAAACACCTCCATATACTGGCATCTAATCTCTGCTGGATCCTCACTGAATGGTAGATGATCGACCAGCCCTCGGAAGTTAAGTATCTTGACCAGGTCGTACAGACATCCTTATATAGCACAGTTTAAATGTTGAGCAGCCCAGATGGCCGCCGGTGCTATGGCAACATACAGTAGCCAAGGGCCTGCGACTCCGAAGAACGTACCTACTCCTGAGGCGATGGCTGGGATGGCTTCAGAAATCTTCTCCACGCCATGGAGAGCATTGTTGGCGATCTTGTGGACCTTTGTTGTGAACAGAGCAATCAGAGCCCCAACTGCTGCCAGCGGACCGATAGAACGTTTTACATAAGTGCGATAGATTCCTTTCGCTCTGTGTACTAGCTTGCAGGATTCAGTCTCTACATCATCATACTCACCATCGACATCGTAGTCTGCATCATAATCCTCCTCATCATAGTTCTCCTCATACCCCTCGTCATCTATATCCTCGACTGGATCTTCATAAGCCTCTGGTTCATACATCGCTCTGGTGATCCATCACCATAGCAAACTATAGACTCAGCTTCGCTGACAAGAAGGCGACAGAGGTCGAGCGTAAGTGTCATAACCAGGCGATGGAGAAGCTGTCTAAGGAGAAGTTTGAGTACAGCAGTTGAACCCCAGTATAGGCACTTGGTCACACCACTCATTGATCAATCACTGCTGTCGCTTTAGAAGCTTGTCCAGGTCTGTCGGTATGTACTGTTCCCTTTGTGGTCAGGATTGCAGAGGTTAGTGGGCTCTCTCGTGGGGCTATCTTAGGAGCAGCCAACTGACACAGAGATAAGTATGTGAGTACTTTCGATCATGAGAGTCTCCATAGGATGCGTCTTGATACCATCTAGGAGTGCTTCGAAGTCATAAACTATGAAGTGTGGGTATGAGACAGTCCTCACCCGCGCAGGGACGCTTGGACAGCGTTTTATACAACACTCCTACTGTACCACAAGCGTGCCTCCAGATGCTCTCAGCTTCTCCTCTCTCAGGACTGTCTCGCGGTATCTTTGTTCGGTATCCTCACCTCGCTGGTGTTATGGACACCCATACCAGTGACAGTCATGGAACTTGTAAATGCTGTTGGTGGTCGGATAATAACCATCTACGGGAGCGCCCTAGATCCAGCGCTCGCCACCGTGCCCACACTCTACATGGTGTATGTGTATGCCTCTGTTTCTCGACTCATACTCGATCCAACGAGTAGCGGCCGAACTGGATGGTTGGGGCAGATAGAAGGCCTTTTCATACGCAGACTGTGGCACCTCGATCTTCTCACCAGGACATACGATTGCTGTTTTGCCGCCTGTACAGTGATCAGCATGGCGTTGAAGAGTGCATGCCTTTATAAACATCTGCTGCCAGTGACTGCAGACTAGTATATGTGCCAGCCTGGAGATGTTCTTTATGCAGAATGTGTGGTGGTTCCACACTCTGATGGTCATGGTGCAACGGTAGTGAGCTGCTTGCCTGATCAAGTGCCAGGTGCCCTCTTCGGTTGGTTCATACATGCGAATCGCGATCTTGGCGAAATACTCTACCTTGTCCAGCTGATCCAGCGAGGTCTTGCAGACATCAGGTACTGTCTTTCCCTAGAACTGTGTGGCAAGCTCTCGTGCAGGAGCTGTACTTCTATCAGCTCTCGCTCTTCAGTGGACTGCTAGACATCTCCAGAGACACAGGTTGTCCCTGTAGGTGTGGAGGGAAGTTATACGCTTCTTCTGTCGTAGCCAGTCTGGGATGGGGCCTGTCCCAAGCAGAGGTTGGCGGTCGATGACAGCACTGACCTCAACGTTGATTGAATGAACGAAAGCCCACTTGGTGTTGGATCGATCGATATTGTCTGTGTTGAGGCGGGCTTGCTCTCTTGCTGCCACTCAGTCCTGAGCTGCTCCCATCGTGTTCAGCCATGGGCTCCCTGGAGCATTCTTGTAGAAGAGCATCACCCTACCGTCTTCGATGTGACGGATGCGATAGGTTTGGGTGTAGTGGAGAAAGAAGGCGTTCTGGACAGTCTGCTGGATCTTGTGCATGATCTAGCCTGTGAGGTCTCCTTCCAGACCTCTGAAGAATGTCCAGTGTCCTGACCGGCATCCTCTACCTCTGTCTCCCTTTCGCTGAGATGCTGGTCGAGAATGTGTTCGCCTTATCCCCACATGCTTCGGGCTAAGGGTTTAGACCCTGGCCCCCTCATCACTAGGTTAGTGATCATATGTAGGGGAGATAAGCGCTCCAGTGGATGGTCCGCCATCCACCTCACTACAGTCTCAACTGACGAAGCCCACGGAGCCACTGTGCTTTCTTATGAGGGCTCTCTGAATCATCTTTGGTATGCGCTGGAAACATTCCCATCTTCATTGCTCAGGAGAGTTGCTTCTGCCACTCCTCGGCATGAGCCTGTCTGATCATCTGGAGCAGGTCGGCTTTGCAGACCTTAGAGTAGCCTCTAAGCCGAATTGCTTTGCCATCCTTCGAAGCTGTGTTACAGGAATCATGGTGTATATCGCTGTGGATGCTTGTCTCTAAATGGGCGTTCATACCCTATTATGTGTGGTAGGCGATCAGTACCTGGACAAACCTGTGGGTGGTCCGTCGTGTCGATGTGATACCGACGGAGACTATGTGTTTGTGTGAGATGTGGCCGATGTTCAGGAGAGCTGATGTGCTACGTGGGAGTAGTGTGCGCATTAAGAGATTGGTGGGCGAGGGATCACTGCATTTCTTGTTCCCACTCTTGCTCGATAGCAGCATCCACATCAAAACTGCAAATTCATATACTTGAAGCATTTGTCCATCGCTATCACAATCAGCGGATAACGTCAGCGACACGTAAGGCATGATGACGAGCGGAATGTTAAGATCCCTGAGCTTCTCCATTTTTCAAGATTTCGATCTGCATAGTTGCCCATATCACGCAATGGCCCGGGTACTTTTTCTCATCGCGACGCACAGCCTACATCATGCATGCATGTCCGTAGCTCTTCAGACCAGCCCATTGTGTGTACTAGTGTTCGAAGATGAGCGTTTACACGTAGTTGAGTGTTTGTGTGTTTACACATAATGTATGGTTGTGCGTTCACACATAATTTATGATCGCCAGTATACCATTATGGATGCTGTGTCTAATTGGGTGTTAACGCACAGCAGATGGGCTAAATAAACTACTATTCTTGACTTTAGCTCAGTCGGGGGTCCGTGTTCTGCAATTGTGGGTTTTATATGGTCAGTCAATGACTGTGCGAGTTGGTCTTGACGTGATGTCATGCTTCTTGGGTAACGGGTAATTGTAGACATGTTTACCATTTGCTAATAACACATAACGAGGTTTGAACCTGTGATTTTAAAGTTTACCATTTGCTAATAACACATAACGAGATTTGAATCTGTGATTTTAAAAGTGTATAATACAACGCATTAACTAGCTCGGCTATGTATGCATCACATTAACTCTCTCGGCCATGTATGCATTATATATAGTTGATAAGTTATGTGTTCACACATTGCTGTGTTGCTGTGCTATCCGACTCGATTCACTCTAGATCTTGATGTCACTTCGAGATAACACATAACAGCAATTTTACAACTCACGCTCAGAGATAAAGAGTACTACGAGTCGAGATCTTAATGGTGTTGCAGTGGGTCTATCGATAGAGTTGTTGAATTGCATAGTGTTCCAAAGGCTGTAGACTGGTGTTCAAATCTGCTCAAAAGATATCGCTAGAACTTACCTGAAATTTCGAAACTAGGTAAGACTAGGGCCGGGGTAATATGACCAGGTTAGATAAAGTCCCACCGTGACACCCCCCCCCCCCAGCGCGGGGTCAAAGCACAACAGACACACACACACCCCCAGCCAGCTGGAATAGCAACAGGGTTGGATAGGAGATAGGTAGGTAGGAGATAGGTAGGATAGGTAGGATAGGTACAAAACCGTCCCACGAGATAGAAAAACCTCCTCAGGATACCGGTCAGAATAGAGAGAGAGAGAGAGAGAGAGAGAGAGAGAGAGAAAGAGAGAGAGAGAGAGAGAGAGAGAGAGGCCGGCCACTGGCCAGTATCCTGAGGAGGTTCTCCCAGACATGTGGTGTCCGCACGGGAGTTTCACACACATGTCTCAAATTCCTAAGCCTCCAGGAATTGAGAGGGCGGTGGGGGCCACAGATGGCCGAACGGCTGCCAGTTGAGGGAGGTGGCATCATTTTGACTCTGAAACTACTACTTGAGTCATTATTGTGATCATATTTAAAGTGTGTTCTGTATATAGGGGATTCCACATTTAACTCGTCAATTTACGCAATACATGAAAAATAGTGATTTAGACGATTAGCCTGTTCACTAAAGTCTTAGCTAAATTAGCAATGGCCACGTTTTAAGGGGGGCATATCGCCACCATTGGAGTCTTCTTCTTCATTTCGATCGCTGGTATCACACTAGGAGAGCCATTCTCAAGATCAAATCTGTGGTTTTCTGCAGTTCTTCCACAGGTCCATACAGCATTTCAAGAAAAGAGGTTGACAAAGGCCAGATCTCTTCTCTCAGCAGCTGATACGTACTGCAACATTGAAGTATGTGCTCTGTGGTCTGTTCTGCTTCTCCACAAGGACAAGCGGGCGATGTCATGAGGTGGAACCGCGTGTACATGTGTTGGTTTAGTCTGTTATGTCCAGTTCTGAGACGAAACATGTTCACTTGTTCTGGCCTCGAGAGATGATGGTAGGCATCTTCTGATTGACGTGTTCTATAGAGTGACTTGATGATAGTCTTCATCTCTGTATGTGTAACCATGTTTTCTGTCTGATTCTCTTCTGCATGCTATCCGAAAGCATTTGATGGTGTGTAGTGCGTCTTCAAGTTGTGGCAGCTTACCTTTGGTGATAGCCTCAAGGACAGAGCGGGCATCAGATAAAAACACAATCTGTGCAATAGGGTCTGCTGTTCTGCTGATGGTATTAGCTGCATGGACCAGTGCTTCGACTTCAGCTCTGTAGTTTGTGCAGTGTTTGCCTTTCGGTATTGCAGCTGACTCATGTTGTCCGTTTGGATACTGTATGTGCAGTCCGGCACCTCCGCTCCTAATTGCATCTTTGGCTGATCCATCTGTGCAGATCCTTATCCATGTGACGTGAGGGTACATTTCTTCCAGCATGGCTGGGGTCAGGGCCTTCTTGCTCACATCACTGTGTTCATCTTTGATTGTGAGATGAGGTACTGTGGTGCGAATAGCTATGCTCTCTAGTTTGTTTCCCAGGGTGGTGGATCAGGGGTGTGGTTTGGGTTTTCTATTTGTGCTGGCAACATTTCTTGGTGTTCCCTTTGAAGTGCTTTTGTTTCTTTCACAAAACTTGATCTTCTAAGTCTTCCTGATGACAGCTGTGCTTGCCGGATCTTCATCGGGTGGTTGTTGAACGATTTGAACTGTACAGCCTGGATCAGTGCTTTGCATTCCCTTCCTTTACTAAGTGGGGGGATGCCTGCTGTCTGCTCCATTTTTTCTATTGGTGTTGATCTCATTCCACCAGTGATGATGCGCAGTGCCTGGTTTTGTACTCTGTCGAGGTACTGTTGATGAGATTTAGCTGCTGTCATCCATGAACTGGATCCATGCTCAAGGTGTGATCGTACTGCACCTAGGTAGATGGTCTTGAGGATCCTTTCATTGGCACCCCACTTTGTTCCTGCCAGCTTCCTCATGATGTTTAGCTTTCTTCTGGCCTTAGCCTCTGCGTTCTGGATGTGCTCCTTCCATGTTAATCTCCTGTCATAGGTGACTCCCAGGTATGTCTGCTGGTCCTCGTACTCGAGTGGAGTACCGCCCAGTGTCAGATTGCCAACCTTGGTTTTGGTGGACAGTGAGAATAGCATGGCTGATGATTTTTCTTTGTTGATGGTAATACACCAGCGATTGGCCCACGCTGTAATCCTGTCCAAGGCGAGCTGCATTCGGTACGTGGCAGTCGTTGTGTACTCCTCGGTGCACCAGAGTACGAGGTCATCCGCATAGAGGGCTGCTTGGATCCCATTGGGCAGCTCTGCTACAATGTCATTAATGAAGAGTATGAACATAGTTGGAGATAATACTCCGCCTTGTGGTACCCCTTGTCTCAGCAATACATTCTGTCCAGATTGTCCATCCACCAGCACCCTAGCTCTGCGATTGGGTAGGTATGACTTGGTCCACTGGAACATGTTGCCACCGATGCCTGTGCGCCAGAGCTTCACGGGGAGGCCATCCTTCCACACCCTGTCAAATGCCTTCGGCAGATCGATAAAGGCAGCTAGCATCACCTTATTGGTTTGAAAAGTGTCCTCTATGACCTGTGCAAGATGTGTTGTTTGTATCTTCTGAAGCCACCCTACTCTGAAACTATAATGTTCTCCGACTCCAGGTACCACTGCAACCGCTGGTTGACGAGGCGCTCCATGGTCTTGCATATGCGGCTTGTAAGACTGATAGGACGGTAGCTCAGCACTTTCGTCTTGTTCTTCCCTTTGTTCAGAATAGGAGTCATTCTGGCTTCCATCCAGCACTGAGGAACCTCTCCATTGGACCAACTGAGATTAAAGATGTCTAGCAACTTGTGGAGAGATGCATTACCAAGGTGTTGGATCATTTCATTCGTAATGCCATCTGGCCCAGTAGATATCTTCTTCTTCAATTGGCAGATAGTCTTCTTCAGTTCTGCTAAACTAATGTCAACTTTCATTGCATCGTGAGTGTTGGTGTCTGTTCTTTCCTTTTGCTCTTTTCTAACCTCTTTTTGACGCATTCGTGGTATAGAAATGTTGCTTTCTTTTGCATATGCCTTCGCAAAGGCATCTGCAGCCATCTTTCCTGACAGTGTTTGTCCATCTTCTTCAAGAGTAATCTTCTCTCCCCCGACACCCTCATCATTCAGTGCTTTAATCAGTCTCCATAGCTTTGTGGTGTCTCTCTCTATATTACACCCTGCCGTCTTTTCCCTCCAGCTTCTTCTTTTGGCCTCCGGCTTGGTCTTTAGATACCTGGCTTTAGTTTGTTGTAGTGTGAAGTGATTTTCATGACAGGGATTACCCTCTGCATCTTCTCTGGCCTTGTCTAGTTTATCATGTGCTGCTTGCAGTTCTGCTGTCCAGTAGGGGCGGTAGTTTTTCCTGAACCCTTGAGGAATCGCTTCGTTAGCAGCCTTGAGGGTACTTGAATTACATTCCTTAACCGCATTGTTGATGTTTCTTCCTTCAACTGTTATATTTTGGGTAAGTTCATTGGAACGAATGCCGAACAGACGCCAATTTGCCTTTTTGTAGTTCCACCTTGGATGTTGAGGTGAACTTGTCGAAATACTTCCAGAAAGAGAGAGGAGGGCTGGGCGGTGGTCGCTTCCTCCTAACTGCGATCCGACCACTCTACTGAGGTTTCTGTGAATGTCTTCTGTACAAAATGCCAAGTCCGGCGTTGTTGTCGAGTGCCACTGGCGCGAGTAGAAGGTAGGCTGGTCTGTGGGATCGTTGGCAAGTAAAAGGTGCTTTTTATCTTACCATGTTTCAATGTCTTCTCCTCTTTTATCAAGTGTTCTGTATCCCCAGCTCTGAGACTGGCTATTCAAGTCTCCCGCAATGAGGAAGTGGCAGTCTGGGACCTGGATTGTGTCAAGTGAGAGATTCTTGTCATTAGGGCAGTAATAATTGACAATGTCAATCACAGAGTTGCTGGTTGTTACCTTGATCTTGATATATTCTGCCTCTTCCATAAAGGTTTTGATCTGGCTGGCGTTCACGCTGTTTCGGACCAAGGTGATCACCTACCTTTCTTTCTTCCTCTTCGATCACACCGGAAAATCTGGTAACCTCTGATATTAAATGGTTTTCCTTCTTGCAGGTGTGCCTCTTGAATGCAGCAGATATCAATGTTGTTTTGGTACAGGAACTGTTCGAGCTCTGATTTCTTGTTGGTAACCCCTTCTGCGTTCCAGTGCATGATGTTGATACTGGGGTTCTCTTTGGGTTTGGTCTTCTCTTTCGGTTGGCCAGTAGCTCGCCATCCTCATCCCCTGGCTCCACAAGACGAGTTGATGGGACCTCCAGTAGCTGAGAGTGGGCTCCTTCGAGGCGTGGAGCCCGGAGCTGCACCTGCCTTGCGGATCCTCACAGGGCGAGCACCATTTCGGTTGATTCGATCTCCTAGTGGCATTCATTTGCGTTGTGCATAATGCTCTGGTTAGCCCCTCCAATTGTCTGGATTGACACCCAGTGGGTTACACGAGCATATAGTCTTAAACAGGGGTAAAGTTAAAAATTGGAGTTAATGTCAAACAACTTCGCCCACTGTTTGGAACCTCTGCGTCCATTTTCTATTTTGTCTGTCAGTTTTGATTTTGAATTCTTGTTTGGCTGTCCGAACTAATGTGTTGACCAAATTTCGCCGTTTCTTAAAATGTGCAAGGGTCCTGTTTTTGTTTGGTTTTCCTTGCTTTCTTATACAGTTTTTCTCTAATTCACATCTCGTGTCTAATTTTGCTAAACATCCAGGCTTTGTCATCTGGGTTGATGGTGACTAATTTGTTTGGTATGCTAGCGTTGGCTGCATTAGTAACATTGGTGGTAGTGGTTTTGCACCATCTATCGTCGTCATGCTCGTCGGAAAGGGTATTCCACGGAGCATTAGATACGTGGTTTCTAAATTTCACCCAGGCAGCCTTTGCGTAATCCCATATATGGCACTTGAATGATTTCTGTTTGGATATGCAAGATGTTATGGTCATATGTACTGGGCTATGATTGCTACAAAAAGGTGCGATAATGCCACTATCTTTGACAATCCTAATATTCTTAATTAAAATAGGGTCAAGTAATGGAGAGCGCACACATTAATATAACCGATAAAGAGATCACTACTGTTTATGGGGCAGGGATTAGACTCTACATCGCCTGCCAATGAAAGGGGCATGTACATTACTATTATATTAGTCACATTTTTCAGGTAGTACAGAAGACAAGATAGTAACTGGGAGTAAAATGCAAGAGAGAGACACTTATAATTCGCCATGAGTTCGGTGATATATTTGGATGACCTATGGATTTTGGAGGGTGGCAGCCAAACAAACTTATAGCCGCACGGCAATGAGGACATGTTGAGGTAGACTAAAATACTTTGAAATCTCTTATTCCCAGAATCCCAATTTCGAATAATATTATAGCATGGATCACCGTCGGGTGAGTACAAGACGGCCCGGTCTAGGACGGTCCAGAGAGCTAAGCACGATTGCATTAGCTACTTTGCCTCGCACACAACACGCACTGGCACAGCTTCTCACCGAGTATAAAAGGTATTCTCAAAGCTAAACTAGGATAGAAGGGAGGCGGACTCGGTCCGAGCGGGAGCATTCCCATTATCTGCCTACTGCATAGAGTTCGCATTCTGCAATCTACACCAACGCAGCTTAGTACAGTTAGGTTCCCTCTCCGGACAGCCACGCTCCGCACCGCACCAAGTTTGTGTACACTCCTGGTAGATCAACAGGAGCAACAACCTAACTTAAAGGAAGGCTCATTATTTTGACAGCCGTCACGAGTGGTGCCTTCATTGCGGTGTATGGCTTTTGGTCATTAACATCTAAAATTAGTATGTAGGAATGGTAGTGTTTTACATGCCTCCTCCGACTTGCCATGCCACTACGGAAACCGTGGTAGAAAACAATGGACGAATCCAGCATCATTGAATTTATTTGGTACCGTAGTCCAGACAAGGATATTGCGTTACACCCTGTAAGAGCTAAACGCCATGGATCATCTTGTGCCGAGAAAATAATTCAAAATAATATGTACTTACCATCTCTACACAATGGAGACATCCATCACTCTTAAAGCACAAACAGCATAACGGTATTACGGTGAAGTAGTCAGTATGTGCTATGCATTAGGACCTGTTAGCCACCGAAATTGGCTTTATTCTTCACTGTTTTCGAGTATGAAACACTATGGCCAGCATTCTGCAGTAATTCTCCAGGTGGCGGCTACACCGTACCTCAACTCATACCGCAAGAAAGCGGTACAAAGACTACATTTGTCGCTTAAACTGCACTGATGACTAATAGATGCACCACACATAGGAACATAATTATCTTAGTTATGTATTCCTTTATTAATAATAAATAAAGTACCGCACAAAGTGGTACCGTACGGTCGGATACGACCTCCGTTTTAAGAAAATACTGTACATACTCGTATGCACTGTAAACGGTTTCAGCAAGTAAACGGCACCGTGGATCGAATCGACCCTATATTCTTAATGACTGTATATATATATAAATAAATAAATGTATACCGTTAGTAATAATAAATACGGCCCTAAGTGGTACCGTAAATTCGGATGCGACGTCCGCTTTCAGACAATATTTTACATAATGTTATGCATTGATAACGGTGTCAGCAAATAAACGGCACCGTGGGTCGAATCGCCCCTATATTCCTAATGAATGTGTATATATATATATATATATATATATATATATATATATATATATATATATATATATGTAATCATGCATTCTGCCAATATTGTTAGTTAGCAGTAAAAACTACAAATATATTTGGACCACAGTACACCGAGGTTACACTATGCATCAACAACAAATGCAGCACCATGTTTTCTCCCACAGGCACCAATTTTAAATTAAGATCGCTGCTCATGCTCTCGCCAGAGAACCTGATATGCTACCGTTAAACTTAGAACTATGATAGCTAGATAGGACAGGTTTTTAACCTAGCCAAGAACTGTTACTCTTCAAATGGAAAATTATTATTAAAATCTCTTCTTTACGGTCAATAAGACCGTTGTATAAACGGTACCACTGATTTTCATAGTTGGCCATCCATATTAAGGCCTCCTAAAGTAAAGTAGAGTGGCTGCCTTTGACTACGTTTCTGTGGCCGTCTGGCCGAAATAATTCTTCGAATTCCCACCGTCAGAATGGTTAGGACCGTCTCAAGAAACTACGGCATGTTTCTGGCCGGCCAGAATCAATGTGCTGTTCACATACTGCCACTTGTGTCTTCAGATACCTATTAAGCAAGACTTTTATGCCAAGGTAGGAAACACTGCGAACATATAAATATCAGCAGTGTTCTTAATGCAACTCTCTCCAAACCTAAAACAGCTAAAAGGTAACGCAGGGTATGGATCTCATACGGTCCATACTCGAAACCTTAGGTGATAGATAGAAACACGGATCCCAACCTAACTCAACACGCTGACTGGCTGAAGCATTAGAGCTCACCACACTCTATGGGATAGCAACCATAGATGGAAATACGTTTCTCTCTCTCCCCACTGTAAGTAAGCCAAAATCCGCTTTCTAAACACGCTTCTGTCAATGTGATTTGTCCATGTGTTGTTGGTTGATGTTGTGATGTGGTATGTGGAGGGATAGCTTTGCGGCTCTGAAGCTACGACCATACAACATGGTGCACGCCATCGGTCCGAGGAGAGCTGCTCTGTGGGGTATCGGCAAGAATAACGAGCATCCACGCCAGGAATTCGTTAAAGACAGTTGGTGCTATGCCATTCATGGCGGTAAGATATATGTTTTGAACTTACAACTAAAAGTTAGTCTAGGCCATTTCTAAGTACACAAAAATAGATGGTACCAACTACAGCAGTATCCTTAACTTAAGACAACGGTGCTGAAATCAATAGGAATCAGCCACCATATTTTCAAGTACACACCATAGGCAAACAACAGTAAAATAACTATATTAGGATAAGTACACATGATAATTTTTCTCTCTCTTGGTAGGATAGGAGGGTGGCCCTATTTACCACTCTCCTCCTATGCTTCGGTGTTGAAGGCATTTTTCTCTTTGACGGAGGCCCATGCGTGGCATTTTCCTCTCGCAAAAGTGTGTATTCATTTCCTTGTGCAGTGAAGGCCAACATAATTTTCCTCCTCATTTTTTTGTTAACATTGGATGCCTTTCTAGCGTTTGCACACAAGCGGGGACAGTACATCCATCCACTTTTTCACATTTTTCTAGTTTGTTTCTTACCGGTTTCCTTCTCACATGGTGCCACAGTATGGTACCATCGTAAATTTCCTCTCAAACAAAAGGCAATGTTATAGTCATCATTGTCATAAAGAGGTATTGGATCCCCATTCTTCCCCCTCATTGCAAACTGTCGGGCGTTTTCCTCCTTAGGCCGTGCTCCATACGGAGCATGGTACTGCACCATCATATATTTCCTCCTAAGCAAACGGTAAAGATTCAATCAGTATTGGTACCGTTTGGTATTGGCTCCACATTTTCCCCCTGCATCTTATGCAGGACGGTTTCTCTCTCCTATCTTCTCGCGTCCTCTGCTATGGCGTTGTCGGCATTTTCCAGTGATGGAGGCCCATGCGTGGAACTTTCCTCTAGCAAAACCAATGATTGTTTGCCCGCCTGAGGCAGATATACTTTATATTAAACCTCCTGATGTGCCCTGCCCGGAGCTTCTCCCACAGGGGTACCTTTCACGATACCGTCTATACTTGACTAGATCGGTTAGGGACCTCCAGCGAGACATAAACCCAAATTCGCCACTCTCGTTTTTACATACACCGTTCATAAGTGACAAGCATACAAAAAGAATTGTTTGTTACTAAAATCAAGTTGGTAAATGTGTGTGCTAGCACCGTTCTTTCCACCTTGGAAATGATGGCTAGACACACCGGGGACACGAACAGCTGGGACGATACGGTAGTTTTTAATTTTCGCAGCAATGGTTGCACGAGCTCACTGGAATGTGAGCATTCAACCGGTACTGGAGGTCGGGTTTTGTGGACACCGGAGCTGCGTGGTGACCGCTCCCCAACACCAAGGCTGGCTGACCAACAGCAGCACCAATGGCAAGTGGCAGAGCCACACATGCCCCCGATAGCTACAAGTAGTGCCCGATGTGAGGCTCGAATGGAAATTGAACCTACACATGGTTTCAATTCCTGTATGTTTCAGTCTCCGTTTTATTTCATTATGTACACTTCAGATGAAGAAATGGGGTGTATAAACGATAGGACGTTTGGGACTCTCACCAACCCTTATATAACCCTCCACGCTTCGGGATCATTAGCAGCCATAAGACAGGAATACTCACATGTAAGTGAGCTACCATTCATCGATGCTTCACAGGCGGGTGAGCACTCTATAATGTTGTCTGAAATCCACAATGAGAGTCATTCACCATTGCCGGATGACGGACTATACAATAACCATTCCCTACGCAGACCGGTAAATACCTCCCACCCTGTACACCCACACTTGGCAACAGCAAGTGAACAATGGCGAAATGCACAGTCCATTGGGCCCATATTCCATCAGCGAATAGCTACACCAACGGTACCGTATAGTAATGTACCACTATGGTACCAACAATGGAACACAGAGCCTGAACTAGCACTAACTAATCCACAGCCGGCTTATACTAATTTCACCAATTATGCACTTCCCTATCCGAGTATCCTACAATATCGGGAACGGCTAATAGTACACCCCACCAACCCTACTAGGCAAACAAACGAGGTACCGTTACGAAGCACATCATCACCTATTAATAAGGAATGGTACATTATGCAGGAGAATGCGTCTCCTATATGGTACCGCTCAGAATTACAGCCTAGGAAATATCATTACTGGCCCGATGATGATGATTCCTGTCCCTCTTCAGCTTTTACTCCAAGTATGCCTGCACCACCACTGGGGTTTGTGCCTACACTCCCTATCACGGCATCGGACGAGTCATACTTCCACCTGAATTCAGTGGGGATGGTGACTGGGCAAACTATAAGTGCCAATTTGAAATCATCAGCAGGACCAATGGTTGGTCAGACCACCAAATGGGAGAGTACCTGACCGTAAAATTATCGGGAAAGGCGTTGCAGGTATTAGCAGACATGGGATCTGAAGTAACACCAACCTATAGTGAATTGGAGAATGCATTATCAGAAAGGGTTGATGATATAGCCCTTGGAGAGACTAGCCGCTGGCAATTAAATAACCTATGGTGACGTGTGAATGAAAATTTCCCTGAACTGTCAAGCCATATCAGGCGATTAATCGCCCAAGCTTATCCCAGTACCAACCCGGAGGGAGTTCCCCATTTACAATTGGATACTTTTATCGTCGCCATGAGTGGCGAACCTTCTCTAAGAGAGAAACGTGTTATGTTATAATGCGGATGCCTACACATGTTAATGGCCACTGCTGTTCGAGTGTAAAACTTCCTAGAACGGGAAAAGATTGCTAAACGACAATTACATCCTATCAATGAGTTAGCTGATGCTAGTACACATACTACTATGGACACCACACCAGCTTTGAGTACTGTAACTGAAGCAGGCATGGTACGTAACATACAACCACACCAAAATAATGCACCAAGAGGCAGAGGCTGTGGCCAATCCCACCGTGGAGGCCACAATAATGCCCCAAGTGCGGGTAACCAACATAATAATTCCAATAGGTCTAATACGGATGAACGGTTAGAGGAGATTACAAAGCAAATCTCTTACCTACTTTATCAACTACGGTATCACAGATCACAGATAGGTCTACCATAAACCTTCCTACACTGACATCCACGCACCCAAACTCTTGTCCAACCCGTCCTCCCTCCGCTACATCACAGTTAGAGCAAAATAAGTCAACGACAGAAAATCAGACAAAATAACATGGGCACTGAAGGGAGAAAAAAACCTGCGCATTACCCCCTCTACCTAAAGATAAACATGATCGCGACACCGTAAAACGGTCCCCCAATCAATGGTACCACAGAGACGCCTGGTGTCTGCGGTACCCAATACAACTCCCCCAATATTGGATGGCGACTAAGAGTGATAGGTTCCTCAAGATATGCCATTAACAGGCGGCAGTGGGCTCGCAAGGGATGGGTCATGTAAAGCAAAGGAATGTGAGGGTATAGTGCAGAGGAGAAACTGAAGGCCTCCGTGTCTAATGAAGGTTGAATTAACATCCTACTGTGGTACCGGCTAGTCAGCGCATTGTTTGGGATGCTGTGATTGGTGCTTCCCTAGAGATTTCGGGTTACCATCGTAATCCATTAAGTGGGCATGCGTGGTACGTGGATGACAGTTCACACCCATGACATCTCTGACAGACTACCCCCTTTTTCTGTTTAACAGGGATGGCCTGCAGGCGAGGCAAGGGAAAATGGTCAAAGTGTGTATTCTGTTAGTAAAAAGGTGCGGATCAGACCATCGGTTATCCCTGTGCATGAGCTTAGATGGTGATGGCTATCGACTGGGTCGCCGGCCGGGTGTCTTGATCATGTCAGTTCATCAATCCATTTCTGGTTATGGGTGATCGGGATGGCTCAATGTACAGTCAGACCATGGCAAGTGTTCGCATTGCGAGTCATGTCTCCTGTGATCAGATGTCATGAAAAGTGATTCTTTGTGAAGCAGGACAGTATGTGCGTGAGACGGTGTAACCTGTTATTTGCTGGATGTGTGGAGCAGTCTGAGATCCCAATTGCGCAAAGGGATGACTGACCTGGCTAATCATAGTCTATGCGGTGCTGCAGCCTCTTGCCAACATGATGTCTAGCAGGCAATACCTCTGTGGTATGGTCTATGCGGGGCTGCAACCCCATGCCAAATTGGCCATTTAATTGGCATCCAGTATTGTGCCCACGCAGATCGGAAGTTGGCAGGGTGTGCCTTGACTCTGTCCCAGATTATGTTCCACTAACTTGGACAGGTTTTTATCTCACGCATATATGGAAAGGCACTTAGCCTAGGCTGCATCCTGTGTGAAGAACTGGTCATCCGTCCAGCGTGGCGGGGACAGGTAAACACACCACGAAGGGTGCATGGCAGCATCAAAACCAGCCGTTCACACCCCACTTCCCTTTTTATGTAGAACGGCCCTGGTGGTAAAGATAATTGAACAGAGACGACTTTTATCCAAGGTACTAAGCCAGCCACTATGTCACCAAATGCATGGTGTCCTCTAGTGGTATGTAATAACCGGTCTCCTCCATCGTCACGGACGGTCTCCTCCCTCAGTAGCACCGACATTGAGTCGCACCATTCATCAACTTGGATTCAGAAAAAAGATTAAACGTAGATATAAGAGTAGGCCACAAAAGAAGGTTTGTTTCTAGTGTGCTTCTACTAAGCGCATTATGATACATTGCCGTAAATGGGCCGCTCAAGTGGCACTTTACAAACACGCCGCAAAACAATCTACTGCCAAATCCATGGTGCACACCGATTCCATATCTGTCCGAACCTCTGGCACCGTTACTACAAAAAACAATCAGGTAGCGGAAACATAAAATTCCTCCGTTTTTGACTCAACCACAAACGGCACTTGCCAAACTTATTGGCAAGCAGACCGTGTATAAACAAGATTACACTGCGCCACCATCATGTAATCAGGAAATTAAAATAAAAAACTCTCGCCCGTGTCGGAGAAAATAATATACAAATGTGCCTGTTTATTTTTTGCGGTATGCCTACAAATACCACTGTAGATACCGGTGCATCCATCACCGTGTTTAACGAGCAATTATACTCTAACATCCCTACCCATTGGAAACCGCCTCTTAAACCATCCAAGCTCCAACTCCAAACTGCCACTGGTACTGATATTCCCGTGGCCGGTATTATAAATGTAGTAATACAATTAGATGAGTTAAAATATATCCAGCAGGCAGTAGTTGCATCAATACAAAAACGATGCACTAATAGGCTCTGATTTTCTCAGCGAATGTGAAGCAGTAATTCACTGCAAACAACAAGAGGTAGAAATAGACGGCCATCGTATTCCACTAGGGGCGGAATCAGCCTAATATCATACTTGTGCTTTAATATTGGCCTCCTCAGCCACCGTTAAGCTGAGCCACGAAGAAACTTTGTGGGACACCGCACCTCAGATAGGAAAAAATATTCTTATCGCTCTGTTAGTGTCTACCCAGGAATATATATTGGGTTCTAAATGAGTTAGTCCAAGCATGTTAGTTACCACCACCAGTAGGGGTCATATAGATTACAGAGTGTGTAATGGCACAGCTACTCCTATTACCTTAGTTACTGTGGGATTCTGTGTCCGTCTGGTGAACATATATTTGGTAGAAATTAGGCTTGCATGATTTCGCGATTTAATTGAAAATCGCGATTTTCTACGATGCAATTGAAAAAAATCGAAAAATCGTGAAAGATTTGAGCAGACTATAAGATTTTAAAACTCATCCTTCAGCAATAAAAGAATACAGTTATAATCCATGCGCACATGTATCCATTGTGTTTTTCCTGGATTGCTTCACGCATGTGTTCACTAAGTCCTAATCAAAACACACAGCTCTATGATAAACCAGCAAACAATAGCCAGGTAACACCTTTGTCACGAGGAAAACCATCTAGTTACTCCGTCGAATCGCCATACTTTTCTTTCTTTCGCTGCATACCCTGAGTCTGTCATGAAATACCAAGTATATACTTAGTTGCAGAGTGTTAGGCAATAATCACTGAACATAATTCTTTTCAATTCTTTTAGCAATTTCAGGCGGTGTCTTAATTTTTCCTTTTTGATTCGGTTGTCATGCCTAAGTAAAGAAAAAAACGCAACAGCATTCCAGATTGTTGTATTTTGAACTGTGCGTTCTGTTGATTACTCTTAAATGCAAATCGTACATTCTGAAAGCAACTATAAACTGCACTATAGGACGAGTTTACACCATTACTAACGTAGGTAGTGAAAGCTACCGTCCTATGTATATGGATTGCGCATTATCTCCCCGGGTACTAATATTAGTGGTGTTCACGCTACTCGGGTACCTACCTAATCTCGTCCTACAAAGGGAGGCTATAAGGGGAAGTAGGATTTATATTCTTACTCGACGATATTTTGTGTCAAATTTTGATGAAATAAACTATGTTTATTAAACTATGCGCAATATTTAGGTGGTCCCAAGTAATAATTTCACTCCCGCGATGATGGATACAAGGTATACATTAAGCATAGTCGTAGGATGGTAAGAATTTGTCGCACGAAATTGTGCTCTAATTTCGTGATATTTTTGTGTCATTTATTTCAACTTTTTCTAGAAATTCCAAGTCCCAGTTTTGATGACTTGTCACATTACCACAGTTCATAATTTTGGGAATTTGGACCAACGATTTAATCGAAAATCGCAATTTTAAAAATAAAATCGATCACGATGTTTCAAAGCAAAAATTGCGCAACCCTAATGGAAAAACTTCCCACCATTCCCACAAATGCCACTGTAACCGACATGGGTATACGGGAACACCAACATGACCAGTATTTGCGTGCCATAGTTGGATTAACCCACGCTCAGAAAAGTAATGTACGACATCTATTATATAAGTACAAAACTAGCAAGTGATATGGACGTAGGTGAGACTCACCTAGTCTGTCACTCCATTGACATGGGTGATAATAGATTGGTGAGACAGCCGGTGCGCTGTCTTCCTATTCATATGGGAGCGGAACCACACCAACAAGTCAATAACATGCTGGGAACAAGAATTATAGAGCCTTCTGCATTTCGGTGGGCCAGTCCCATAGTCCTAGCTGGCTAGAAAGATGGGTCACTACAGTTTTGTATTGAAGACCACCGCTTAAATGATTTAAGCATTAAGGATGCCTATCCTCTTCCTAGGACTGATCAGATACTGGACTCGTTAAGCGAAGCCAAATGGTGCTGTACACTTGATCTTGCAAGCGGCTATTGTCAAGTTGCCATGGGCGAACCGGACCATGAAAAGACTGCATTTGTTTGCAGGGACAGTCTGTTTCAGTTCCGTAAGATTCCTTACAACCTATGCAATTCACTGGGCACATTTGAAAGGCTAATTGAACAAGTGCTTACCACATTGCAGTTGGAAGTATGTTTATGTTACATAGACGACGTTATCGTCTTTGGCCCCTCTTTTGAACAGACCTTGGCCAACAGGGACAAGGTGCTGGTACAGTTCCAAAGTGCAAATTTGAAAATTAAACCAAAGAAATGCCACTTCTTTAGAAAGAATGTTGAATTTCTGGGCCATGTAATATCCGCTGATGGAGTGGCCACTCAGCCCATTAAAACTCAAGCAGTAGCAGAATGGAAGACTCAGTCATCAGTGACGAATACACGACGCTTCCTCGGGCTCTGCCAGTACTCGTGATGGTACAGACACCATCTCAGCGAGATCGCGGCACCGTTATTCCAAATTAATGAAAAAATAGACCATTTGAATGTACAATGGAGTATGAGGTTTCCGTTAAGGCGTTAAAGGAACATGTAACA
The DNA here is from genome assembly GCA_034401795.1 of Chaetoderma sp. LZ-2023a. Classification (NCBI taxonomy): domain Eukaryota; kingdom Metazoa; phylum Mollusca; class Caudofoveata; order Chaetodermatida; family Chaetodermatidae; genus Chaetoderma; species Chaetoderma sp. LZ-2023a. The sequence goes on along the minus strand of JAVVLW010003033.1, from coordinate 95,425 downwards.
TCCGCACCCATATTAGCTCATCCGAACCCTAACCTTGATTTCACATTGGATACTGATGCGTCTGCTTATGCTATAGGCGCCGTGCTATCTCAGATCACCTAAGATGGAACGAAACAAGTACTAGGCTATGGTTCCCATATGCTTCACAAAACTGAAAAGCGGTATGCAACCACTACGTGAGAGTTATTGGCAGTAGTATGCTTTGACAAATACTAAAAACATTGTCTGTACAGATGCCGCTTTACATTATGTACCGATCGTGCCTCACTACCGTGGCTCAGGAACCTCAAGAATCCTGAGGGTCAAGCGGCGAAATGGCAGGAATCTCTGCAGGCCTACGACTTCAACATGGTTCATAGGCCCGGTAAACTGTATGGAAACACCGATGCCTTGACTAGGATATGACTCGAGGATGAACCTGAAGTGGACAATATAATACAACAAGATGTTCCCCACATTCCCTGAGCTCCGTTATGCGGACTGGGATGCAGTGAAACCTGTTCAAGTGCAATATACAGACGCGCAGACACGAGATGTGAATGCCTGGGTCCAGGAAGGGGTGCGCCCTTCCATGGAATCCGTTAGTTCCTTATCCACCACGGCCAAATATTACTATCAAAGGGATGAAGAATGCCATATGAATAACGGTGTCTTATACCTTAATAACCGGTAAGTAATATCAGAATGCTACCGAGTCATGATACTGGAACAATTACATGACAATGCTTGTCACATTGCCATGGAAAGAACGGTCAACCGAATCAAACATAGATTCCACTAAACGCATGGGTGGCGAAATGTGTGCCCTTCCAGCGCCGAGCTGTTAGCCACCACCACTTTACACCATTACACACAAAGATTGTCAATGCACCATTGGAGCGAGTTGCAATAGATGTGGTAGGACCCCTGAATACAACTGATGATGGAAATAAATACATCCTTCTGTTGCAGGATTATTTCACGAAGTTGGTAGAAACATTTGCTCTGTCGGACCAAGAGGCCCGCACCCTAGCTGAGGTCCTGACAAGCAATGTGTTCTGCGGTTTTGGTATGCCACTTGAACTACATTCTGACTAAAGTAGTAACTTTGAGAGCTGGCTGATCTCCGACCTCTGCAAATTGTTCCACATGGTCAAGATCCGCACCACACCGCACAACCCACGAGCAGACGGTATGGTAGAGAGATGCAATAGAACTCCAGTGGTAATGCTGTCTAAAGAGACACAACTTGATTGTTGTGATTGCAATCTATGGCTCCCCTACGTGTTGCTGGCATACCATACTTCAATACACTCTAGCACCGGTTATAAACCTGCTAAGTTAATGCTAGGCCATGAGTTGGACTTACCCATAGATCTAGCCATGCCTAGAATCCCTGGGGAAATAAACTCACCATCTCTATTCATAGAACTCATGCGGCAGAGGATAGAACAAGCCCATGAGCTAGTAAGAGAGAGACCTTCCACCGTACACCGGCACCAGAAAAACCCATATGAGGAAGGAAAGTTGGTATGGGTTCGCAATACACGACGTTCACCAAATGTGCCGAGTAAACTTAGTTACCAGTGGAAAGGCCCCTACGAGGTAAGAGGTAAGAAGTCGGGCGTGACCTACCAAATCCGTGCCTCGGATGGCCTAATATCAGTCACCCACTTCGATCAATTAAAACTTTGTGTTGGTGATAGCTCAGTGCCCGAGCTGGTGATGAGTAAAACACATGCCACCGGCAACCAGACAAGTTTCTCTACAGAGATAGGTACTCCCACCATTAGTCAAATGCACTGCGATGCTAGCTCGGCTCTTCCCCTACCGAGCCAGGGGCTGAATTGACAAAAAGCTAATGCAGGGAATGATCAAGAGTGACGTACTCGCCCCCTCCCTCCTCTGCACAGCACTATCCAGTGTGGTAAACCGTATTTTCGTTTGTATTGTCCAAGGAGAAGGATGGAAATATTGTTTCGCCCTTCCTCTTCCCACTCCAATACACCCAGTGCTATAAGCCCCGTTCTAGAGTTGCCACAACCGGAGATGGCAGCGATCACAAGAAGGGATAACCCTTGGAATGAGGAGCATGTAACAAGTAGGATGACAGTGAATAGGTTTGATGAAACGTTGGCCCGGTCTAGACAACAGGAAAACCATACATCTCAGTGCTGCCCCAAATCCCACCCCAAAAATATGGTACCACACTTTCTCGGACATCATCCCTCCCATCGACTCCGCCGTACCAGACCGCTTCCCTCATGTCAAACACGACGCCATTCCCGCTCAAGGCTGCCAAGATTAGAATGACTGCACCGTTTCCATTCCAAGCCCCGCCCCTTTACCGGAGTGCGGTGCCATACGTTCCACAAATGGCACCCATTCTATATGCTGTCTATAATCCAGTCCAAACTGTACCCCATGGAGTTATACCGAGATCGAACAACACAAATCCCATTTTTCTCACACTCCACTGGTCATCAGGGGGCCATCACACCGCCTACATGAGCAGATATACGGTTACAGAAGAATTGGCCCCCATGCGCTAGTTGTTGAAATAACTAACCGTAGTCGTAGGAGCAGCCTGATCCGCAGCTGTTCAGCTTGTTTATCCTCAGGGCTAAAGAAAAGAAATGCCTGAGTGCCAGACTATTGTGTAATGGGAGATTACGCTTCCTGTCAAGTACTCCACACCGATTCCCTATTCAATTTCCCAAATCCCCGTGATTAATCAGAACAGGCATCAAACACAGATCACCAAATTCACCAACACCACCCGCCACCCGGCCAGGAAACTAAAAATCTGTACCACGCTAGAACCTTCACACACACACACACTGTATTTACCACATATGGTGTGGACAAGCAATAGACATACCACACATAATGTGGTATACGCCAGCCTCCATCCAACAATCGTATGCCTATCCATTTCAAGTGAAAACGTATAGCATACAAAGCCCACGTCATCCTACACTACAATAATATGGTGAGCCTACTGCTCACGGTTTCCACGAAAGCAACGCTGCACCAGAGCGGCACGAGCAGCGTGGAAAACTGATCATAGCCCAAAGCAAAACACAACCAACATAAACACTCCATACAGATTTCCCCCGCACCAAATACTGCGCTTTACAGAAATCATACCAACAGATACCGCCCTACACCCCCTTTCACCAAAAGCATGTGGGAGCCTTCAACTTAATGAAAGTTAACTACATATAAAAGCATCATTACGCACACCTTGATACATCTCTCCATAGGGAACGACATAAAAATCGAATAACGGTACACAGCTTCAGACGTACATGTAATTTTGGCCCGCTTTGATAAGAGGGCATGATATACCGCAATCTACCATCGGTACGAGTAGGATTTTATCACCGAAAGGGAATCTGATAATGTATTGATTCAAGTACTGCAGCTATCCAAATGATTATCCCCATCCTAAGTAACTCAGTCCCGCCCGCTATAAGGCTCAGCCCATACGGAGTGAAAACTATTTAAAGTCTGTTAAAGTTGTCACCGCTAACACCGCGACAATGCATCTCTGTCGCAATAAAACTAAGCCCCGTCTACTGCGCTGGACTAATAGAAAGTAACCAGCCAAGCATGCTAAAAACACTCATCAACACATCAGGAACTTGATTGAAATCACGTAATCTCCAAACATCGGTAAAGGTTACTGTGATATTTATTGTAACTGTGGCACGTTTAATGGATTGTACCATTTGCATTCACGCACGGTGTGAGAGGACAAGTCCCTCCTACAAAGAGGGATGCTTGACCATCCTCAAACCGTTTAAAAACGGCCATGCTTAACCCGGTGGTCAGTAACGTGACGCTTGTAAGACATGAGTTTGTTATAAAGACAAGAAAATAAGACAAGAGAAAGAATACAAGACTGTTATACATTTGATTAAGAACTAAATAAGTTCTACCTCAATTATTATGCATGAAAATCGCGGGCTGAATAAAAAGCAGCATCAGAACTTAAACAGTCAAAACACCGCGAGAATTTCAAAAATAATTCGGCTACGCACATGCTCCGTATTCCTATTTTTGGAAGCAGGGTTTAACATAATGTGTTTTACATAATACTGAAAAGTACCAACATGTGAATAAGATGCCAGGATGAAAACAGACCCTCCCCCCCCCCTAATAATTAATAACGGCATGACACGTAGTCATTTTCTTATTGGCTAATGTACTAAAAACGATCTGCACTATAGAGAAATTCAAAGTTTTTAGTCTAACTAATACGGTGGAACTACCAATATACTACGTGATAGATACTTACTGTTTTACAGCTATACGCCTAAGGCACTATAAACAAAAAGATGGGCAAACCCCCTGCGGCTCCTCAACGCCAGCAGAAGAGGAGGCGAGAGGGGCTAACTCGAAATCACTGGGCTTCTGACGTAATCTCGCTCTCACCTACGGACCGCCTAGCCTAAGATAGAATTAGGCAAGTTTATAAGCATCTAAACAGAACACCGCCTCACATTAATTATAGAATAGGCATGCAGGTGAATAATATAGTTCACCGTTAGTACCACCTAAAAACCGCTGATCCCTTGATAATAAGATAGAGTAGGTGCTCCCCTTGGCTTATACTATACACCGTCCCACCTAGCCTGAACACAAATAACCTTTCAGAAATGCAATGCCGGAATAAAGACTTTCACAGGTGGAATGGCCGAATCACCCCTCGAAAAAGGCGTGGTCATCCGCCCTCCTATGACGTCACCAAAAGCTATAAAAGGAGGAAATCGCGCACCGTAACTTCATCTTCCCTATCAAATCAACACAAGGGAAGGTCACTGACAACAGGCCTCTTTCGTGTTGAAGATCAAATTCCGCTTTTTATATTCGGTCTATTATTAATAAAAATGTGTGCAAAGTAAAAGTCGGTATAGAAAAACTAGGTAGAGAATAAATGCGCGGTGTGGCTATAAGAATGGCCTGATGTCCCTTGAAGACGATCTACGGTTGTCGAAGAGCTCCGACGAGGAACTAACTTCTCCTCCACAATTAGAAACCAAACGATTCCGGTGCACTTGGGCACCTATCTGTACCATTCCTTGCCAAAAAGAATTTTCCAGAGAGCCTTCTGCCACCAATGTGATCATCTTTACAACGTAGAGCATTACGGTATCATGCATGCTTTGACATCCAGACACCACGTAACCATTATTGAATTAGAAACTGGTGAAGAAAACGAAGATAGGACTGCCCTTGCTCCAAAGTTGTGGATCAGAACACCGCTACGAACACTCTCAATAGAAAAATGATGAATGGTGCGAGTAAAACAAACGTAAGATAGACAGAACTGTAACATCTTCTGCACCGTTTAGAAAAGTGCTATAAAAACAGTCAACCAGCCGCAGTTATTAACACTGTTGATACCGTGCCAGCGACGGTACAGCTAGAACGATTAGTGACGACTACAGCACCATACGCGAACATCATCTCCACCGTTATACTTAGTAATCTGATGTTGCGAAAGGCCACCAAACCATGTACTCCGTATGCGGGAAAGAAATGCGGCATAAAACACCTGTTAGAAATATTCAAAATTCCACAGGTACCGGCTGGACAATTAGTGTTAGCAGCAAAACGCTGAAAGAATTCACCGGTCACTGCACCCATTCCAGAGTTTACATCAGGAACCAGCAGCACGGTTGCACCGACCGTCACCGTTCCTGCAGTCACTGTATCACCCGCACCATCACCAGCCGCTCAGCCGACACAATTGACTGACGGAGATGTTCTGCCAAGCCCAGACATTTCGGTAACCTGTGTTCACCAACGGAGCGTTTTGAGTTTTGAAAGGCCGCGCTCCCAAACTCACTGGGACCATTTTGGATTTCTACTGTAATCACATAAATAGCTGAAATGTAATAAGTAGGAATTGTACCGTTAAGTGTGTGACAACGGAGATGCCTTATTATTTTATTTACAGATTTTTAAAAATATTTTTCTTATTATTATTTTTGTAAGATCGAAACCCGGCCCCTAGGACGACGACGGTTGTCCTGTGTGACTGTATATAATACAGTCATGCCTCAAAAATACTATTTTACGGACTTATGCCAATAAACACACCGTGTGTGGTGTATCGATATGGCGCACCGTGAAATAAAAATGTAAGTTGGTCATGCTGTTCTAGCACAACGTTAGAACCGCCTGACACACAATAATATGATTATTATTACTATAATATTGTTCATATTACCTTTCTTCCTGTATTACAGGATGGGCCAATGGAGTGGCGAGAGCCACGCGTGCAGACTCTTGATTAAGAGCCGCACTATAATAATGTATATATTAAAAATATACCGTTTTAAAATATAATTAAATATATTACGTTATATTGTTAAAAATACGGTGTGCTGGAGCCTGGGCGTTCTCTAACGGGGAAATACCCGTCATCAAGAGGGCGTCCTCGCGTGTTATGGTGAGTCTAAAACATCTTTTAAATAAAGGTGTGCGCGCATCGCATCAAAACAAAAACAAAAATTTAAAAAAATATGAAAAACTACATGGACAAATAAAAACCAGGTCAAAACTAAAAATAAAGAGTCTGCGTCATCCCCCCTAAACTCTTTCGCCCGTCTACATATATGGCCCGTGCAGAAACGGCCATTCCAGCAGGAGATCCCCTGAGGTCGCCCTATGCGCATGCGCGGCCATGAGAGCTAAATAAACATTGACGCGCTAGCCGATGGAGACTGGCAACTTATGTATATACTTGGTCATAGTGTGGCAATTCCGTGATATGGTACCGTTCTCAAAGATTTTGGAATGTATTAATATCAGAATTGAATGCGGAATTTAACACACTGAACATACATTAAACACGTTAAGATCTGTGGGAAGATATGGCAAAATTAAAACGGACTCTGTTGGTGCTCAAACTAAGCGTAGGGATCGCCCGAGCGTGTTCCCGAACGAGAGAGAGAGAGAGAGAGAGAGAGAGAGAGAGAGAGAGAGAGAGAGAGCTAGGCACGATTGCATTAGCTACCTTGCCTCGCACACAACACGTGCTCTGATTGGCTGAGCCCGCTGGCACAGTCTCTCACCTAGTATAAAAGGCGTTCTCAAAGCCAAACTCGGATAAAAGGTAGGCGGACTCGGTCCGAGTGGGAAAATTCTCACCATCTGCCTACTGCGTAGAGCTCGCATTCTGCAATCCACAGCAACGCAGCTTATTGCAGTCAGGTACCAACTCCAGACCAGGTTTTTGTACACTCCTTGTAGATAAACAGGAGTAACAATCTAAATTAAAAGAAGGCTCTTTATTTTGACAACCGTCACCAGTGGTGCCTTTATTGCGGTGTAAGACTTTTGGTCGTTACCATCGAAATTAGTATGTAGAAACGGTGGTGTTTTACATGTCTCGCCAGACTTGTCGTGCCACTACGGAAACGGTGATAGAAAACAATTTACGTATCCAGCGGCATTGAATTTATGTTTTGACCGTAGTCCAGACAAGGACATTGATTTACACGCCGTACGAGCTAAACGGCGTGGATGAACTTGTGCCAAGGAAATAATTCAACATAATATATACTTACCATCTCTACACAATGGAGACATACATTACTCTTAATGCACATACAGCATAGTGGTATTACGGTGAACTATTCAGTATGTGCTATGCATTAAGACCTGTTAGCCACCGAAATTGGCTTTATTCTTCACTGTTTTCGAGTATGACACATTACGGCTAGCATCCTGCAGTAATTCTCCAGGTGGCAGCTACACTGTTCCTCAACCCATACCGCAAAAGAGCGGTACACAGGCTACATGTGACGTTTAAACTGCACTGATGACTAATATGTGCACCACACATAGGAACATATCTTAGTTATATATACCATTATTAATAATAAATACAATACCGGCTTAAGTGGTACCTTAAGGTCGGATACGACCTCCACTTTAAAATAATAGTCTACATAATGTTATGCGTTGTAAACTGTGTCAGCAAATAAACGGCACCGTGGATCGATTCGACCCTATACTACTAATGAATGTATACATATATGTAATCAGACATTCTGCCAATCTTGTTAGTTAGCAGTAAAAACTACAGAAATATTTGGACCGCAGTTCACCTAGGTTACACTATACATCAACAACAAATGCATCACCGTATTTTATCCCAACAGCACCAATTGTACATTAAGGTACTTGCTCATGCTCTCCCCAGAGAACATGACATGCTACCGTTAAACCTAGAACTATGATAGCTAGATAGGACAGGTTTTCTTCTTAAAAACTCTTCTTCACGGTCAATAAGACCATTGTATAAACGATGCTACTGATTTTCATAGTTGGCCGTCCATATTAAGGCCTCCTAAATTAAAGTGGAGAGTAACTGCCCTTGACTACGCATCGTCTGGCCGAAATAATTGTTTGAATTCCCATCGCCAGAATAGTTAGGCCCGTATCAAGAAACTACAGCAGGTTTCTGGCCAGAATCAATTTGCCATCCACATACATACCCCGGGTAGCTTCGGATACCTATTAAGCAAGACTTTTTATGCCAAAGTAGGAAACACTGCGAAAATAAAAATACGGCAACTCCGTTGCCATCCCAGCAGTGTTCTTAAGGCACATTTCTCCAAACCTAAAGCAGCTAAAATGTAACGCCAGGGTCTGGATCTCATACAGTCCATACTCAAAACATTAGGTGACGAAGAGAAACCCGTCCATCGTCTAACTCATAACGGTGACTGGGTGAAGCCTTAGAGCTCACCACGCCCTATGGGATAGCCACCATAGATGGAAATACGTGTCTCTCTCTCCCCACCGTAAGTAAGCTAAAATCCGCTTTCTACACACGCCTCTGTCAATGTGGTTTGTCCATGTGTTGTTGTTGTTGTTTGCGGTTATCTTGCGGTATGTGGAGGGATCGCTTTGCGGATCTGAAGCTACCACCAGACACCATGTTGCTGCTCCATGGGGTATCGACAACGATAACGAGTACCCTCGCCAGGAAGACCTATTCGTTAAAGACAGTTGGTGCTATGCCATTCGCTGCCCAAAGATATATGATTTGAACTTACAACTAAAAGTTAGTCCAGACCAAAAATAGACAGTATCAAATACAACAGTATCTTTAACTTAAGACAACAGTGCTGAAATCAATAGGAATCAGCCACCGTATCTTCACGTACACGCCATAGACACACTACAGCAAAATAACTATATTAGGATACGTACACATGATAATTTTTCTATCTCTTTGTAGGATAGGAAGGCGGCCGTTTTCACCGCTCTCCTCCTCTGCTTCGGCGTTGGAGGCATTTTTCTTTTTGACGGAGTACAGCACGAAGCATTTTCCTTCGCAAAAGTGTGTATTCCCTGCCTTGTGCAGTGATGTCCAACATAATTTTCCTCCTCATGTTTCGTTACCGTGGGATGCCTCTCTAGCGTTTTCACACACGCGGTGAAATTACATCCATCCACTTTTTCACATTTTATAGTTAGCTTCTCACCGGTTGCTTTTTCACAAGGCACCATGGTGTGGTACCATCGTAAATTTCCTCTCAAACAAATGTCAAGGGCATAGTCACCCATGGCATAAAGAGATATTGGTTCCATATTCTTCCCCCTCATTATGATGGTCGATGGTGTTCTTCCCTCGGCCGTCCTCCATGCGGAGCACGGTACTGCCCCATCATACATTTCCTCACAAGCAAACGGTAAAGATGCAGTCATTATTGGTACCGTTTGGTATGGGTTTCCCATTTTTACCCTGCATCTTTTGCAGGACGGCTTAATTCTCTCTCTCTCCTATCTTCTCTCTTTTTCCGCTAAGACGTTGTAAGCATTTTCCTGTGACGGAGGACCGCGCGAGGCACTTTCCTCTCGCAAAACCAATGATTTTTGGCCAGCCTGAGGCAGATATAGTTTGTATTAAACCAAGTGATTTGCCCTGACTGGAGCTTGCCCCCAAAGGGGTACCTTTCACGATACCGTCTATATATGACTAGATCGGTTAGGTACCTCCGGCGAGACATAAACCCAAATTGACCACTCTCGTTTTTACGTACACCGTTCGTAAGTGACAAGCATACAAAAAAATGGTTTATTACTAAAATCAAGTAAGTAAATTTGTGTGCTGGCACCATCCCTTCCACCTTGGAAATGGCGGCTACATACACCGGGGACACGAACAGTCGGGACGATACGGTGGTGTTCAATTTTCACAGAAATGGCTGCACGAGTCCACTGGAACGTAATCATTCCACTGGCTCTGGAGGTCAGTTTGTTGTGGTCACTGGAGATGCACGGCGACCGCTCCACATCCCCGAGGCTGACTGGCCACCAGCACCAACAACGGCAAGCGGCGGGCGCCCAGTCAAATTAGTTTCAAAATAGTCAACAGGATGTTTATTAAATAGCAAAGAATTACAAAGACATACAATTCATACCATGTGTTGGACTGTTTGAGATTTGATGACGGTCTATATGGCACCCTTTGTGACACAATGATTGTGGCGTCATCATACACGCGACGACTTGAGTATGACGTCATACGTGGTCAAATGATGGCTGGATACTCTAGAACGGTGAATTGATTATGGCGTTATAAATTTGTGTGACAAATCCGAAGATACATTCTTGTTGCATTAAATACTATTATGCAAATAATGTATATATGGACATTGCGTTTATAGCCGGTACCGTATCTATCAAGCACGATACGCAGTTCAATCTGTTTAAACCAGTTTGTTTATTATAATTCTATAGTTACATCTCTGGTTAACTATTCAATGTTTCTACATGGTTTAAAAGCACATATTCCAACCAAAATGCGTTAAAGAAAATTGTATCATTTAGAGGCTTAAATTGTGTACCTCAATGTAAGAAAACGAAATAAATCTTAATATATGATGATTTAATTTTGTGTACATATTAAGCTAATTTTTCTAGTTATGAATTATAATGAGGGATGCGGGTTGCTAATTCAACGTCACAACTTAAAAAAAGATAAGTATACGAAATGAAATCATCATATGGTAATGTGTATTTGGTTTCGGTATTTTGAGGCAAGTATATAAATCTTTACAATTGTATTTTCATGCGTTCTGGTGTGGATGTGGACCTTTAAGTGTTTTAATGTGTTCAAACATGGAGACATGGTGGGGAATCCAGGTTTAGCTATGTCCCACCCATCTCTAGCTAAGCTCCACCACAGCTCGCTCATGTTGGGATCGATAGAAACCTGCCTCGCTGTCAGTAGGTAAAACGTTCCTCTGCAAAATCGGCTTTTCTCGGTGTGTATATAATATGATATAGTTAATGCGAAAACAGCTGATTGTCAAAGGTTTGCAGGGTTATTAAGACGGTTTGAAATGTTATCTCTACTGCACGCAAGGCAGAATTCCTGGACTATCAATGTCCAGAAAACTATACATGTAAACTGTTGATTATTTTGAAACTAATTTGACTGTGTTTTGTTGCTGTCTATGGCAGCATCAGCACCCAGTCAAATTAGTTCCAAATATTCAACAGCACGTGTATTAAGTAATAAAGCCATACACTTTGTTCAACAACGCTTAGTCCGTCATTAAGCGTTAGTGACACATGTATCTACGTCATTTATAAAGTCAATGATTAAGACGTCATCCTACACGTCACGTAGCTGACGTCATATTATTGATGGATAAACTGGAAAGGTCCATTGGAGAGTCTCATTTGATTTCTTTCAAGATGCCGGTGTCGCAGGTGTTGGATTTCCTCTATGTCATGTAAGCGTGTGTATGTATGTACGGTGGTGCGTGTGCGTTTGCGTGGGTGCGTACGTGCCGCGCGTCGGCGTTTGTTCGTTCGTATATGTGTATATATGTACTAGGATGCGCGTATTATATACACTGCCACGCGTCGAACAAAAGGTTAATTTATTTCGTGCAAACTACGCAGGTAATTTCTCGCATATCGACATAAGGTGGGCATGGCAAGGAGCCACATTTACCCTTCACTCTGTATAAGAGACGACCATTGTCATTAGTCGATCCAGATTCATGCGCATCAGGGTCAGCATCAATGCAGTTGTATTCAGTAGCAGCGGTGTGTTTATAATACCCAGCCATTAAGTAGCCACTATATTCTTTAGTCCATCCCGTCTCACAGACCGTCGTTCCTGGGATCATAATGGCACTAGAGCGGGTATCGCTCCGACACACGGTGCACGGGACATCATGGTTGTTTAGTTTCTCAGCGTTGCCGTGACCGAGTGGAAAATCATTTGACGCTACTTCGTACTCTGTACCGTATAGGAATGTGAAATGGTTCGCATTGTTTCCATAGCTAGCCCATACTGGTTCTTGGGTCATGCACAACATGTTTGCAGCCGCGCCGGAATGCGAGTAGTGGCCACCACCGGCCACACCTGCAATAATAGGAAATGCTTAACATTTTAGCCTATTTTTTGTTATAAGTAGGCCTACAGATCCTACACAGATAGCGCAGCTACTGGGTCGACATAAAACTATACAGGTAAGCTATTGAATATTTTGAAACTAATTTTACCAAGTTCTGTTGCTGGCAATGGCAGCAACAGGGCCCAGTTAAATTAGTTTCAAAATATTCAACAGCATATTTAAAAATTGTAAAGACTATACAATTCATACAGCCTGCCGGTATATTAAGTGTTTTAAAAAACGGACTAAATCGAGTTATTCATGACGTAATAATTATGATGTCATTGTACACATCACTTAGTTGATAATGACTTCATGTGATTGGCTGAGGAAATGGTCTCATGAATTTCATCCTAACTATACAGCTAACCTGTTGGTACTTTTGGACTAATTGGTCTGGGAGTGATGTATATATGTTTTATATGTTAGCTAATTGCTTTTGTATTTAATTACTGTGTTTAACTGTGTTTTATATCAGATATCTGTTTGTTTGTTGATGCCATGCTGTATGGCAGGGGTGGGTGATGGGGGAGGTTAGATCCAGGAGTGCGGAGCGGGAGAGGAGGCGGGGATCAATCACCCCAACACACATTTTGCTCAGTCGGATGTTTTAGAGAATCATACAGACTACTTTTCCGAGCGACGAAGAGATAATAATAATCGATCATATAATAGAGAATTGTCTAGGCCTATAACTTGCAAGCACAATAAACGTATTTCTACAATGAATAAGATCGATTCTCAAAGAGCCTCATTTTCAAAAAAATTCCTGGAGAAGACCCTTGAACCCCCTGTCAGTGGGAGGAAGCCATCCCCAGGCCTGTAGGCTGCGGTTTGGATGGGGTGATCCAGCACACATACGCACGCAAGCACGCACATATGTGATTTGGATTAGATAAGATATAGAAGCAGTGTGTGCGCGCGTGCGTAAGTGCGTGCGTGCATGCGTTTGTGCGTCCATGTGTGTAATTGGGAATTGAGAATCACGTGTGAAGCATGGCACCCCCTTCAAAAATGCCGTGTCAGAAATTAAAAGATAAAAATTTGTAGATGATATAACTTATATAATCAGCATCTCTAGTAAACAATAATGCCACAATATTTCAGTGCTATGCGTGTGGGAATGACCAAACAGGGGCTGTAGAATTTCCTTCCATCGTAAAATTTGCAGTAGACAGAAACATTTTCAAAAACTAAAGAAGGAAACTTTTTTGTCAAGACCGTCACAACCCATGAATATAACCATTCTTTAATATATGTGCCAATCAATCCAAAAAAGTTCTCGCCCCTGGCATAGCTCTTATGTAACGATATCTTGCATCAGCAAATAAAACACAACGGTGTAAATATATAAGCGAACTTTGATATCAAAATCATGTTACTTTGAAGAGTATATTAATTAGATATCAAGATCGACTGTTTGCCAAAGTTTTCCCAAATGCATTTATCCATTCCTATAATAAATTGTAATATTTAGAATGACAACCTATTTTGACAAGCAAAACATCATTGCATCCACTGAGCAAAACTATATGGAAGCATCGATAAACAACACATCAAGACCATTTCTTTACATCAGAGATGCCTTATGATTTTGTCTGTCCTACTAAAGTAGTGTTATCAACAGACATTCCGCTGCACGCTATCAGGGAAATTTGCGTTTTTATGTTATTTCAGGTCAAGACCAGAGCATGTTGTCAAGACCGTGACATACGTCAAGACCACCACATTGAATTTTTCATTTGGATTCGTACAATTTACCTTTACAGCACTAGTGGATATAGTATTCCTTAATTCTGCACGTTAGTTTGGATGTAAACATAAAACACACTCCCACGCACTCACGCACGCACGCACGCACGCACGCACGCACGCACGCACGCACGCACGCACGCACGCACTCACGCACGCACGCACGCACGCACGCACGCACGCACGCACGCACGCACGCACGCATGCACCCTGATATATCGTGATGGTCCGGACAAAATCGATTGGAAAGGAGGGTGGTGGTGGGGGAGTGGTAGTGCGAACATAATATTCAGGAAACAGAATAAAATTAAGCAATGGTAAGTTATAAAATCATCCGCTCCAACCAAGTCAAATGAATAAATATTCATATAATTGTATATTAAAAGGGGTTTAAATTGTAAATTTCCGAACCATCCTTTTAGCACGTTTGCCTGAAATTGACCCATAAAGGAAAATAATCTCTAGGTCTATTCTATATGATTCGGCGTATATCTAGCCAGACAACATAGATTTTCTGATTGATCGCAAGGTAAATCACAGCAGACATCATAGATAAATTACCGAAATTACAATGCTTTTTATGGAAATATTTTAAATATTTAGATGCAAAGCATTGTAATTCATGTGGTCGTCTTCATCCAGCTTAACCCTTGGATTGCGTCTTCAAACACCAACACCCTTTACGATTTATTCAATATACATATCAGATCGATTTCAAAATAATTTAGCGACTTGGAAATTAGTATTCCGGGAACTGAGGGTTCACAGTTTTAACCCTTTTATGATGAAGTCGTTCAAAACTCTCTGCAGTTCTTTTGAGGAATGTCCATTTGCAGGCCAAGTGAAGACTATTTTTGAAAATTTACCACTGGAATGACTGGCTCGGTAACCGCCATACCAATGGTCAATTTTCAAAAATAGTCTTCACTTGGCCTGCAAATAGACATTCAATAAGAAAATGTTTAGATTTTTTGACAAATTTTGTCATTAAAGTGCTAAAGTCAATATGAAAACAATCAAACAAGGACTACACACCCCACCACCCACATGCCGTTTTATCACATTGTGAAGGGTTTTCGGATGTTCTTGATTTCTTTTGATCTGCTGGATTATTCGGCTCTTGTGGGTTTATTTGTCAGGCTAAAAGTTGTGAAATCATACTGTATGACCAGTTCGTCACACCCTTTCCTGTGTTAAAATTTGAGCCGAATCGGACCAGTAGTTTCCGAGGTTTCCACAAATTCAGAACATCATCCATTCCATATCCTGGTTCTTTTATGCAGAATGTGTGTATGTATGAGTACTGTATTTTGCGGCTGTAGTAGTAGAAACATCCCACAGCTGCAATATGTTCTTCTTCGATTTTTCCACTGTTGTTTGTCCTCAACCACAATCCTTAGCTTCCTCAGGTCCATTCTTGACTTGAGTGTACCTAATCCTGCTTTCTTGAGGTCACCTCATAGCACACGTAGCAGATTTATGCAATGACTTCCTCTCCTGGCTTTGAATATGCTGGCTCTGATTAGGGCGAATTCCAAGCCTCTCTGCGCTGATGTCTCTTCTGGCATCCTTAGCACATGGCCAAACATGGACCATCTTTGCTGTGCGACTTTTACAGACAGTGGCTGCGTATTGCACATCTTGTATAGTGCATCGTTGGAAATTATGCTCTCTGGCCATAGGTGTCCAGTGATGGCGTGTAGGTGTTTGCGGTGGCAGGCATCAAGTTTGTCTAGAGCTGCCTTTGGGGCTGCCCAGCTGTTACAGTTATACATCATCAAGGATACGCAGGTTGTATTATACAAACGAAGTCTTATTACCAAGGGCATCTTTTATCTACGAATCCATAACTTCCAGATGAACTGGAAAGCTATGTTCCCCATGATGCAGCGTGTAGCAATGGCAGCAATACTGCAAAGCAGTGAGCCCAAGATTTTACTTTTCCTCCATGGTTCGCCGCCACGGAGTGGATCGTCATTTTCTTTAGTTTCATGCTTTGTAGATAGGTATATGCAGAATGTCTGAATACAGTCAATGTCTAGAAATCCTCTTGGACAGCAAGTTCATTCGATATGTGAGAACTTGAGCTAAATCAGATCAGTCATTTTAGATACCGTTCCGGACACACAAACAAGCAAATATACATACACGCACGAGTGCACGCACGCACGCACGCAGAGAGACAGGCAGAGAGACAGCCGAACGGACGGACGGACGGACGGAGGGGCGGGCGGGCGGGCGGGCGGGCGGGCGGGCGGGCGGACGGACGGACATATACGATCACAATATCCCCCACCCCCCTTCGCATCACGGGACGAAAGTGTAAGTAAATAAATTACGGAAAATCAACAGATAAGATGTGAATGTGTATCAACATACCGGTGTAGACTGTGTGTGATGTAGAAGGACATGACTCCCGACCCCAGCGAACATACACAGCACCTCCACCTAAAAGAAAACTTCTGCTTAATCACCACATTCATAAAAATCATTGCCGTCTTTTGGCATCAAAGCTGGCCGTGGGAGTGATAGAAGTTAATGTCACCGATGTGGCTTCTATTCTATTATCGCTGCTGCACCGCTGCCTTCGCTATTGTTGCATTGGTAGCGGCATCAACTGCAGTAGTAGTAGTAGCGGCGGCAACAACAACAACAACAACAACAACAACAACAACAAAAACAACAACACAAACAACGGTAGTAGTAGTAGTAGTAGTAGTAGTAGTAGTAGTAGTAGTAGTAGTAGTAGTAGTAGTAGTAGTAGTAGTAGTAGTAGTAGTAGTAGTAGTAGTAGTAGTAGTAGTAGTAGTAGTAGTAGTAGTAGTGGTGGTAGATTCAATTCCTTTGTCATTTGTAAGCGCACGCCTAGTACTTTGATTATATAAATCTTTATAGTCAGTTGGCTGTCCCCGGTCAACTCGAACAGACTGACAAATATATGTCTGTAATATGTTAGTATGCATTAGGAAACCACTTTAATCGGTTAGGTGTTAGTGAACCACTTAGAAAGTGGTTCAAACTAACAAATATACGATTGTACCCTCTATCCGTATATTTGTTGTTAGACGTCAAGGTTTCAAAAGGGGGCACTATTTATTTAGTGTTTAGTGCTTTCCCCGACGTCTTGGTGTTATATTTTTGTATTATATATTGTAGTAGTATGGGTTTCCTCTTTTTATAAAAGACCATGGCAACCTATAAGCGTACCCTATGCCTTAAGATAACAACGAAGGGGTGGGGTGTCACGGCTATCGACGTGTATCATGGGTTAAAGGACGTCGTTGGCGCAGGACCTGCTGCTTTGCAGGGGCTTATCAATGTTTCTAAAACTGTATGGAATGTAACAGTGTCAAATGAGAGGGTCAAGGAAAAGCTTCTAGAAGATGTTCTTATTGTAAAAGACGAAGTTTGTAACATAGAGGAAGTCGAGTCAGATAGTTTGCTAGTGAGGATGAACGATCCACTATACATTCCAGATGACAGAATCATGAATGAACTCAAGAAGTATGGCAAAGTGCAAAAGATTGAATGGGAAACGTATCCCTTTGACACAACACTAGAAAACTGTGTAAGACGCATCTGGTTTGATAAAGTGGATAGCCCTTTCCCAAGCAGATTGACGCTGGATGGCAGCTGTGTCCTGCCCCTATGGTATAGAGGGTAATTAAAGAGTGAGGATCTGCCTAAGTACTGACCATTCCGCAACAGATTGTCACAATCGAAACAAATGTTTGCTCTGTGGTTCAGTTTACCATTTTAAATGGCACTGTCCAAAAAATCAAATCAAGCCCTCAGTATCAGAAGATAATCGCCCATTAAAGTATGCAACTGAGTCAAATGCTTCTGAAGCAATCACTACGGAAGCTGTTGTTGTGGTTCATGCCACTGAAAATGACACAAACAAATCATCAAATCCTGTTAAAGTAACTACAGTTGATGAAATTCAAGTATTAGAGGAGGGTATAACCTTAAGTCAAGAACATAATCAAAATGCAGTGGAGCCAAACGTGGCTGTAACAGACACGCAGAAAAATGATGATCTTACAGAAGAGTCAGTTTACAATTCCTTACCAGCTGAATTAAAATTAGGACAGGATAAGTTTAGGACTCAGAAGACGGAAAGTTCAGTTGATTTCCACTAAGCCCACTTGATTTAAGTCAGCTTGAAGATATGGTAAATGACGCTCCTGCCAAATGTAACTTAAGTAGCAATAAACGCCATAAAGAAGACAATAGCTCCGAATCTGAGAGTGAAGTAAATGATATGGATGATGATACAATGTCAGTTGCAGAATCAGATGTGTCCATTCAAACACAGAGTTCACAGATGAAAGATGAAATGGTAATGTACCGATCAAAAATGGGTGAAGTGTTAGTGCCATATGTAACGGCGAGAGAAATATCGTCTACTGCGCCATGATTCTGATATTTCCAAATATGAATATTTGTCTGTGGTAGAACTAGGAAACATTGAATTCGCAGGAAAATTAGGTAAATGGTCTAAGAAACGAGCTAAAAAAACAAATCAAGTTAATCTAATGATGGCGGTTGTAAACATCATTTTACAAATTATGATTATCTGCACCATCAATTGCAGGGGATTAAATACCGAATTCAAGCAGCGACATTTGACCATTTCAAAAGGGCAGATTGTGTATTCTTTATCACAAGATAATTGCGCGGGAGTGGCCATTCTTATCCTGTCCTGCTGTCTCTACTATGTTGACGTTATATCGTAGTCATCAGATACAAATGGGCGAGGGATTTGTGTATCAATTGATGTACTAAACACAAGTTAAAATTTGATGTGCCTTTATACACCTACCTCTCATCAACTGCGCCGTGAATTTCCAAATGATGTTTCCACAATAATTCAAGACAGAATGCCTGAAGACCTAATTATGGGCGGTGACTTTAATTGCATATTAGATGAGGCTAAAGACACAAACTCTAGGTCTAATTTTAATGACACATTACATAATATTTTGAAACACATTTGTGAAAATAAAAGCTTGGTAGACACTTATCGGATTGAAAATCCAGAAGGCTGGGAATTTACTTGGTTTTCAACTGGTGGAAGATTAGCTTCAAGGTTAGACAGGATCTATGTAGAACGATCACTGAAAGGTTACATGTGTAAAACTAACATAAAACCAGTAACTTTCTCTGATCACAATATGTTTTCCATCACATTAGACAATGCTGACTGGGTCAAACGAGGAGATGGATTTTGGAAACTTAATGTAGCATTGCTACGAGATAGTTGCTATCGCAAATGTGTGGAAAGTTGTTGGAGGCATTGGGATAAAAGAAGAGGTTAATATGAATGGATAACAGACTGGTAGAAAGATGCTAAATCAGACCTGAAATATATTTCAAGGCAGTATTCCATCAGGAATGCACGAGAAATACGAACGCGTAAAAAGGCGCTTCAGAGGTCGTTGTGTAAAATCAATAAGAAAATTAATGATGGGGAATATAATTATTACGAACTATTAGTTAAATTAAACGGTAGACTAAATGAAACAGAGCAATATCAGTTTGATGGCGCCAAAATTAGGACAAGAGCACACATGCACACCGAGGGCGAAAAGCCTACACGCTACTTTTGCAACTTGGAAAAAGCAAGAAGTATAGAGAAATTAATGCGCTCACTGAAGATTAATGATTGCGTATCTGTGTGCTCAAATGCAGAAATGATGGAAATAGTATTCGAATTTTACAAATCATTGTATAAATCTGAGGGAAGCGATGAAACTGCAACTAGAGATGTTTTAGTTAATATAACGAAAAGACTTCCAGATTCATGTCGCGAAAGCTGTGCCCAATCAATAACAATTGATGATTTGACAAAATCCCTCAAAGGTATGAAGTTAGAAAAGTCTCCTGGATGCGACGGACTTCCAGTTGGATTTTATCAAACATTCTGGCACATATTTGAGCCAGTATTAGAAGAAATAGCAACCAGCATATTTAAGCAAGGGCATCTCCCTCCATCGATGGCCCAAGCATATGTTCGGCTTATATACAAGAGGGGTGGCATAAATAAAATACAGAATTAGATACCAATCTCTCTACTCTGTGTAGATTATAAGATTATTACACGGGCACTAACATTAAAACTTGGCGCAGTCCTAGGTGAAGTCATTGATGATGATCAAACCTGCTCTGTGCCAGGAAGATCAATGTTAAACAACACTTTGCTTATACGAGACCTCATTCAATTAGTTGAAAAGGATTGTATCCCAGCAGCAATAATAGCCCTTGATAACGAGAAGGCGTTTGACAGACTAGAATGGGATTTCTTGTTTAAGTCTTTAGACCATATTGGCTTTGGGTCAAGAGTTATTAAATGGATACATATTTTATTTACTGATATAACAAGTTGCTATTTAGTACACAATCAGCTATCCGAACCTGTAGTGTTGGAACGCGGTGTCAGATAGGGTTGCTCACTGTCCCAGCTTCTATTCGTCATATTTATGGAATCGCTGGCGCCACATTGAGGCAACGCACTGCCTTTCAAGGAATATGTATATGTGGCGTAGAAAGGCCACTAACAGTTCCTCAATATGCAGATGATATGCATGTGTTTGCGAGTAAAAATACGGATTTTAGAATTTTAAATGTAGTATCAGGGCTTAAAGTCAATAAAGACAAATCTAAGGACTTATTTTTGGGCGATTGGAAGGACAGCACTGACAATGTTATAGATATTAACTGGTCAGATGATTTCCTGAATATTTTGGGTATTTACTTTAGTAGAGAACAGGATGTAATAATAAACTGGGAAGAAAGGGTATTCAAGCTTAAGTGTGCATTAGTAAATTGGAAACGACGTCGCCTAGCTGTATGTGGCAGAACATTTGTCCTTAATAATTTAATTTTATCTGAACTGTGGTATACCGCTTCTGTAGTTCATATGCCCAAATCAGTAGAGTCAAAGATCAACACGTTACTTTTGTCGTTCTTATGGGAGGACAAATCTCATTTAGTATCGCAGTCAATCCTCACCAATGAAAAGCATGATGGAGGCATGGATTTGGTTAATGTTTTAGCAAAGTGTGCTTCGCTAAAACTGAAATTCTTGAATAAGATGCTTACTTCAAACTCATCTTGGTCAAGTGTTTCAAGGGCACTTCTCCAAAGGTACGTTGACCCATTTCCAGTAGAATGTTTATTTATGTGCAATAAACTGCCACCTGATCATCAAAAGATTCCAAACGTATATAAAGAACAGCAGGAAGCCTTAAAATATTTACACGATCAATGCCACAACCCAATTGTTGGGAGGATGCCTTAGAGCAACGTCTTTGGGGCAACGAGTTGATTCGTGATAATGATGCTGTATTATATTTACCCTCTATGTCCAAAAATGGCATTCAATATTTACGTGATTTAGTTAATCCAAAATCTTGCAAATGGATTGCGATGCAGCATGTAGCAAGAGCAACATCAATGAGGCATATTGATGCCCAACGCTTATTTCTTAGAATAAAGAATGCAATACCTGGTGAATGGTTCAAATTGACGAAAGCACATGACAACGGAGATAAGTTGCAACCAACATTAGTATTTAAGTCAGAGCATATAAAATACAACATGGCATCTAGAGCCTGGTATGGAATGCTAATGCAAAGTCGGAGACAGCCTCCTGTTGCAGTTAGGCATTGGAACACTTTATGATGCACGCCAAAGAACGGGGAAAATGCGTGGATATCAATATATCTACCCCTTCTACCAGCAAATGCACGGGACGTGGCATGGCGATTACTCAATCGAAGGCCATGGGTTGGCCATCTGACTTATATGTGCAAAATAATTGGGTTGTGGCATTGATCGTGTACATATTTTTAAGCATAAGAAACTGAAACTGAAATTCTAATTTAAAAGCGCCGCAATGGAGGAATCCCGTTTTATCTATGCCCCGCCCATCTCTAGCTAACATCCACACACACACCCCACCCCCACCCCCACATCGCCGTATTGTGATGGGTTTATCTATGCCCCGCCCTCATCTCTAGCTAACATCCACACACACACACCCCCCCCCCACATCGCCGTATTGTGATGGGTTGATCTATGCCCCGCCCATCTCTAGCTAACATCCACACCCCCCCCCACCCTACACATCGCCGTATTGTGATGGGTTGATCTATACCCCGCCCATCTCTAGCCAACATCCACACCCCTCCCCACATCGCCGTATTGTGATGGGTTTATCTATGCCCCGCCAATCTCTAGCTAACATCCACACCCCCCCCCCCCCACAAACACCACCCCCACCCCACATCGCCGTATTGAGATGGGTTGATCTATGCCCCGCCCATCTCTAGCTAACATCCACACACACAAACCCCCACATCGCCGTATTGTGATGGGTTGATCTATGCCCCGCCCATCTCTAGCCAACATCCACACCCCTCCCCACATCGCCGTATTGTGATGGGTTTATCTATGCCCCGCCCATCTCTAGCTAACATCCACACCCCCCCCCCACACACCACCCCCACCCCACATCGCCGTATTGAGATGGGTTGATCTATGCCCCGCCCATCTCTAGCTAACATCCACACACACAAACCCCCCACATCGCCGTATTGTGATGGGTTGATCTATGCCCCACCCATCTCTATCTAACATCCACACACACACACACACACACCCCACACACACACACCGCCGTATTGTGATGGGTTGATCTATGCCCCGCCCATCTCTAGCTAACATCCACCACCCCCCCCCACACATCGCCGTATTGTGATGGGTTTATCTATGCCCCGCCCATCTCTAGCTAACATCCACACCCCACACACACACACCCACATCGCCGTATTGGGATTGGTTGATCCCTGAATTGCCTGACTACCAATTTCCAAAAAACAATAGAGGTAAGCTGTTGACACAACCTATGACAGAAACAGCTCTCAGTCAAATTAGTTTCAAAATATTCAACAGCATATTTATTAAATAGGAAATACATACAATTCATACAACTACGCTTAGTCCGTCATCAATTAAGCGTCCATGCCGAACTTATCCACGTTATTCATGACTTCATTTATTATGATGTCATCATACGTCACGTAGTTGATTATGACGCCATATGATAAACTGGAAACGTTCATTCTAACCCCTGGGTGTGTTACTTGGTGATTGGTGCCATGATCATTTAAATTGGTCGATTAATGTTTGCTTGATATTATATATTATGCTTCTGTTTTGCATAATTTCTTGCGAGGTGCATATGTAACTATTCCCTGTGCTATTTAATGTTGATTCTATATATTTGATCCATTTCTATTGAACACCGCTCTCTGTGTATTGTTTATGCACGTATTTATATACTAAACAGGCTAATTAATCTGTGATGCAATCGCAGATTATTATTTTTACTCAGGATCTTTCTTTAACTCATTATTATTCTCGGTAAGAAAGTTTAGGACGCCTCTCCTCCTAGAATTTTCATCCGATCAACTCCAAACTTGGCCCACTTAAAGGGCCCATGCCACAATCGATGGCTAGTGCTTTTATTTTGGATCCACCCAATAGTGTTTGAGCTACCCACCTTTGACTGGGCAAAAACTCCCATATGAAATGTATGGTGATTTTCAAAATTGATATTTGAAGTGCTACTACAGTCAGAGTTTTGAACGGATCACTACCATATTTGCTGAGGATGTTACCACTGGCCATTTGTTTCCAGAAAAATTTCAAAATGTCCGCCAGACCTTTGACCCATGAATACATGGAAAAATGTCCTATAGGAAATGTATGGGGATTTCAAATGAATGTTTGAAGTGCTACTACTCCTAGAGTTTTGATCGGATCACTCCCATACTTGGGTAGGATGTTGCCACTGATGATGATTTTTGCAAAAAATCTTTTTTCAAAATGGCCGGCGTTCTTGGTCTGATCGACTTGAAATTTGTCTAACTTCTAGCTCTCATATTGACTTGATTTGGTATTAAATTTAAAGATGATCCGACGAACAGTTTTCGATAAAAACCAGCTTTTGGATGCCACATATTCCCATAGTAAGCCTATGGGAGCAATATTGGAACATTGTTATCTCCTATTAGTTTTCTTCCGATTCTCTTCAAACCATGCCAGATTCTAGAACATTGAGAGATCTAAAAAGTGTCCAATACAAATTTTAATATCGCCGTTGGGGTCAAGGTCATTCATGAGCAAAGCTTTCCAGTTACCTGCACTTCATCATCTTCAACAGGTAAAGGGAGGTAATTCATGACAAAAAAATATGATTTTTTTGCATGAATTGCCTCCCCTTTACCTTTAATTCATTAATCTTTCCTTTATTTGACATTTAGTGCCATTTTCCTTGATTTTGGTCAAGATTTTACTACAGCAAATCAGGACACATTATATTATACTTTAGGGTCAAGGCTATCGGTTTTCAAGAAATCAGCTTTTCCATACCTTGGGTAAAAGTATGGGAATTTCAACCATGGATCTTTGAACTGTGACAACACTTAGACGTTTTATTAGATCACCATCAGACATGTTCAATGATCATATGAGAAGAGGGCTTATAATACTCCTTACTACCCAGTCATCGCAGATTTAAAGTTACTTCAGTAAATGTGTTCTAGTTTAGTTTATTTTCCATCTATTAATGTTGCCCAAATGTTTAGATTCTGTATTCTATTTGTCTCTGCATGGGTAGCTTCCCAGTT
This sequence comes from Chaetoderma sp. LZ-2023a, assembly GCA_034401795.1. NCBI lineage: Eukaryota > Metazoa > Mollusca > Caudofoveata > Chaetodermatida > Chaetodermatidae > Chaetoderma > Chaetoderma sp. LZ-2023a. The sequence continues at coordinate 70,554 of JAVVLW010003033.1, read as the reverse complement.
CACCGTATCGGATAGCAGATGGTGTTATTCCTTTCCCATTAATTCAGAGTGGATTTGTTCCGACTGATAGTTTTCAAATATCCATAGTTCGCTTCCATATTCTGCTGTTGATGCTATCATTGCGTCAAAGCCTTTAACCTTACAGCCAATAAGGAGGCGTATATTGATGATAAGCCTATTTAAACAGTGCACTGCTTTTCGGAATTATCCTGTTAGGTGTTGAATTTTATTGCTATAGGCCTATTTATTATTTTTTTAGAACATCATTCCTAAATTTGTGTTGTTATCGTCATCATCATCATCATCATCATCATCATCATCATCATCGTCACCATCATCAGCGTCATGACTGGCAAGTGAATCCAATAAATACACATGACAAAACGGCACCAATAGTATTGGTACACATGTTTAGTGAATATAAGTAATATGATATACTAAACAGTATGGGCTATATTGGTAGCAATGTGACTGCGTTATCACATTTGTTGTAAAGATGTGAATTAGTAAAATATGAATTGAACGAAGGCTAGAATGCAGCCAGTAGATATGTGAAGGATGATGCTAAACTTAACAACTTGTTGAAAAGATATATTCGTATAATTAATTCAACTATACACTCACCGGTGTTTGCAGATCGTTTCTCTCGTGTTGCGGAAGCCGTCAAGTCCTAAATAAAAATAATAATAATAATAATAATAATAATAATAACGATTATGATGACGATGACAACGACGACGACGCTACGGATAGGCGGAGCTTAGCTAGAAATGTGTATGGCTTAGTAGAAATGGATGCCTCAAATGTGGAGTTACCCACTTTGTTATTCAAACATATTTAGATGTCCGCTGGTGTTAGGCGCTTAGCCAGAGTCAAATCGCTAAGTTAAAACATTAGAGCGAGTCGGTCAAATATCTCTCTCATACATTGGCTAAGGGATTCCGCTCGGGTTTCTCCAAAAGTACTGACTGGATTCAAAATAAAAATGAAGACGAATTAATTTCTGCCAAAAACTAAATCTGATCATTTTGACCCAAATAAAATACATTGACACTAAGGCGTTTATTATGTATCTTCTGATATGGCCATTGGACATATCTAATAAAGGGGAGATAGTATATAGGGGAGTTTATTCCGCCATTCGTGAAACTTTGATCCGCAATGGTTGACCGTGTGCGTCTTTGAGACATCAAGGACAGCATATTTGCCATGTGGTGTCACTATCAAATGGATACATCGACGTTAACGAAGGCATCCAGTTTTAGCTGTGCTCCGCCCATCTCTAGCTAAGCTCCAGACTCCAGCCACGCTTTGCCCGTGTTCGGATCGATCGATCGCTGCAATCTCTGAATCTAAATTTTCAATAAGCTCTACAGGGAAGCTGTTGACTGTTTTGAAGCTAATGTGGCTAGGTACTGTTGCTGTGTATGGCAACAACAACGCCTAGTCAAATTAATTTCAAAGTATTCAACATAATATTTATTTAAAAACAAAGACATATAACAACGCTTAGTCTGTCGTCAATTAAGCGTTTGTGACCATCTTAACTACGTTATTCATGGTGTAATTGATGAAGGCATCATACACGTCACGTTGTTGATAATGACGTTATATGATTGATCGATAAACGGGAATCCGCCATTAGTATCATGAGGCATCCTTCTAGTAAACCCTTGGAACTTCACAGGTCCAGGGAAGCTCATTTCTGCCAAAAAGTCCTAATATATGTTACCACTAAATGGTGACATTGATGTGTGATATCGAAGGACTTCGGCGGGACCCCAAAGGTAACACGTGTGGCCAAAGTATTGTGATGATCCGAAGACGAAGGACGACGACGATCAGTGGGTTTTGCTAGTGATAGCGTCAAGCTTCGATGACACATCGTTTATTAAATCAATGAACCTTTCCAGTTTAGCTATGCCCCGCTCATCCATAGCTAATCTCCACCTACACCTCGCCCGTATTGGGATCGATCGACCTCTGAAGACCCTGACTATCAATTTCCGAAAAAATACACAGGTAAGCTGTTGAATATTCTGAAACGGCAGCAACAGCGTCCAGTCAAATTAGTTTCAAAATATTCAACAGCATGTGTATTAAATAGCAAAGAATGACAAAGACATACAATTCATACAACGTGTCGGCTGTTTTGGGATTTGATGATGGTCTATATGGACCCCTTTGTGACGTAATGATTGTGACGTCATCATACACACGCTGCGATTATTATGACGTCATGCGAGGTCAGATGATGGATGGATACTCTGGAAAGGTTAATAGGGGAAGCGCCGACTTGTTTTCGCCTTGTTCCTCAGAGGACCGTATAAATGATTATGATCGCCATATTACATATTCGGTGATGCAGAAGCAATCCCAATATGTCTGTATCATTGGCGATTAATTCAACAGTTTGTTGGCTCCTGGCATAATCTAGTGCGGTAGAGGCAATCAATGTATCAGCATCTGCTTGTGCTTGTTTTATGACATGAGTATTGGCTTTGAGGTGTTCAGTGAGCAGAGTAATGGAGCCTGTCTTATTTACGATGTTATCAAAGAACGCCGCCTGTTTTGTAGGCTACTGACGAGCGGGTGACTTCACTTTCATCGTGGAAGCAGTCAGTCGATCTAATTTGCGTAGCTGGTGTTCGTGATCATCTGTTGAATACCTAGGATATCCATCATATACAACAATACACTTGCCGAAAAGCTCGGAATTATGATTTAGACATAACGGGTAATGCTCCAAAACGATTCTATGTATTACATTTCCATCTTATGTAGTGAAGAAGCCACCGCCGTCGATAATGTACGTTCGCTCAGCAGACGGGCTCATAAATGTGCTATCAACGTAAGCCAAATCATATTTCTCGAACTTTCTCTTGAAATTGTCCTTGAACACCGAGGGAAGGATATTAGTTACACCAGTGTTTACGCGTGTGTGCAGGCTGTTATTACCCCTCAGTAATGTAACATGACCAAATGTTGTTATTTGATTGGTTAACATCAGGGATGGATGATCTCGTATTTCCCTCACGCGAGGGCAATACCGCACGGTTGCCCTACACCAACACCCACCACCCCGGCTCGAAAAGCGTGTTTTAGCTTTACTGAGCATCTAGCCATAAAGCTCGTTACAATAATATGCCTGCATCTAAACTGGCATTTTTGACAATCAAGTGTCTCAATTTCAAAACAACTATACAGGAAAACTGTTGCATATTTTGAACCCTATTTGACTGGGTGCCGTTTCTGCAGCAAGGCTGTGCAACCCGCTTGTATAACAAATGTAATACCCGGCAGAACGACGAATTTATCATAGCTATCAAAACGGCGGATTAATTACCATCAAACTGTTGCATATTTCACCACACCCCGGGAATAATGATCTGCCAACAACATGTCATCTTTAAGTGTGACGAGAGTGTCAATTACAGTAATTAACATATGGATATGAAATGGATTATGCATATATCCGTGCTGAAAACCTAGATCAGCTGACAGTTGCGTTGACAGTAGATTTACAAACACCCCAACTTCATCAAACCCACGTCCTACAGCTGCTAATGACACCAATAAATCTGACACTGAAACGGCACATGGACTGGATACTATTAGCGGTTTTAGTCTTTACTGTCTACACTATAATGGTTCATACTGCGTCAGTTATGAACAGATCTAAATGCCTTTGGCTTCACTGTCGAGATGTCTAATTCACGAAATGCTTATCTAAGTGTCACGTTATGATGAAATATCTCCCTCAGACGTCTGGGGGGGGGGGGGGGGAGGTAATAAATTCGTTACACCAGTGTTTAGCCGTGGGTACAGGCTGTTACCAGACGCTCAAACAATTATATTTCCCGCGCTACGCTCGGGAAATACAACGTTTGCGCGTGTGGTAACAGTCTGTACACACGGCTAAACACTGGTGTAACTAATAGAATTCCCAGCTGTAACCATTAAGAACAAATGACTCTGGTATAAAGTTCACGGACACAGACATGGGAAGTGGACGCAGTCAAAGAAAAAATGGGCGCCATCCCAAATTTCGTTATGATGACGTCCTCAAACCAATTCGGTATTAGGATTTCAGTGAATAATCTATGCCATTTTCCAATCTTCGAGTGTCGAAAATACAAATTTCCCCCAGCCTTCCCATTAATTCCAATGAGCACATAAAGACCACATTTTTAAGTGCCCAGACAGAATGGTGATTTTTCTTTTCTAGACACAGTGGGGTTGTACTGATTCAGAAAACCTAAGAATTATTGTTCCTTTACCTTTTCCGGCAAACGCCCATTTCAAGAGGTATACAAGCGGACTATATAGACTTGATTGCGCCTCCTAAGACTGTATTGGAGATGCCGCTCTCTAGGTTGTTAGCAAGATGCAAATATGGTAACCATGATTTGTGCTATTAACCCTTAACATGCTTTATTTAAATGATGAACTGGTGCTCATTTTTCTACAGATTTGGTGGGAAGATGTTGCTGTCTACTCGTAGACAGCAACAACGTCCACCAAAATTGATGAAAAATGTACACCAGTTTCTTCGCTATTGACACAGTAGAACATTGACATCAGAGTGGTAAGAGTTAAATCATACGTGGCGAAAGATCCCTAGCGCGAATTAATCGCGCGGTTCTAGAGGGGATGACAAAATTTATGGTGCAACAACAATCCGATTATACCGTGAATCAATAAGGACTAGCAGTCAAAGAAGCTTGAAAATATTCAAAATCGTGTTTGAAAGCAACGTACATAGGTTTCTAAGACATTGGAATAAAGATTGTTTAATTTAATTTAATTTAATTCAATTTAAATTTTCTCACCGTAAACGCCTTAAGTTGTTGCTGAAGTGTGGCTTTATCGGTTTCTAGCTGACTCTGAATTTCTCGTTTTTGGACATGTAAGTTTTCTAGATCAGATCCAAGCTGTTTCTTTGCGTTCTGAGCATTTTCAATTTCCAGACGAAGCTGTCTTTTCTCATGTTGGATGTTGTCAACTTCATCACGCAGTTTCTCTCTTTCTGCCTCAAAATCAGCTTTCAGTTCTCGTTTGACTGTCTGTATATCATATCCTTCGTTTTGTGTGTGTTTCCACAGAACCACGCTGATAATTAAGCATAGGACTGGTAAAACGACGAGGAGTCGAAGTACCCACGTCTTCAAAGATGATTCCATTGCGATGTTAGCTGCTAACAGTTCTAGCTAGGCGAATGAGGGTGAGGACTGTTGCGATGTGTCGAGCTAGATATAGGTAGACTAGGACGGATGTACGTGATACTTATTTTCCCACCTCGGGCATTGAGCCTAGATAAACACAATTTTACGTGCACGCACTCACACATGCACGACCAGTTATAAATATGTTAATCATTCATGCTTGTATTTGACGTACATATTGAAGCAGCAGACGTAATTTAGTGTGGCTGTTAACATTTCTACATACTGCATACAATTAACTATTTTACAATTGACGTATTATCCTCCGTCATTCAGGTCTATCTCTGACTACCCATGTTGCTGGACCAGTACAGGGTCAATACCGGACCGTATTGGTCCAGTGTTCGTCCAGTGCCAGCCCAGTTATTATGGAATTATTGCTATAACTCATGATCAATGCGGTGCTGTAGGAAGTAACTGATCTGCAGCGTAGTTTGGGTCTGCCATTCTCGCATTCATTGATGGATAGACAGAAATATAATACAATTCCAATAATCTCATCTGTGGATACATTGTGGCGAGACTATCAATGTTCCCCTTGGAATTCCCTGAACATATGGAAGAGGCATGCAATCATAATGTACTGCCTACTGTAAATAAGATATAGAATTGTAGTAAATATGTGTTCGTTATTGCCATTAACTCCTTAGATGTCGTCAGATTTACTCCTTACCTATTATATTGTTGTGGAGAAAATGGGCTAACACGAGTATGTTTACACATGGAGCTTAGCTAGAGATGGGCAGGGCATATCTAAAACTGGAAAGGTCCATTTCTGCAACCAGTCGTCCTCTTGAACTAGAATGTCAAATACCTACATTTTGTATTCATCATTTAAAAGGAGAATTCCTCTGGATGTCAATAACACAGCATTTACCTGTTCTATCTTTGAGGTGTTAGTCTCTGTATTACAGCAATCCAAACACAGTTTCCGGTTTTTTTATTTCACTAAGCCCATTGTTGTAGGTCGGCTTATAATTTTATACATTTTGGCGGTTGCAATACGAGAGATTACGTAGTAGTAGCCGCAGTAGTAGCAATATGTATAGTAGCAGTAGTAGCAGTAGTAGCAGTAGTAATAGACGCAGTAGCACTGCCAGTATCTTTAACAACAGTGGTAAAATACTTTCTCTTGGACAGTGGTATAAATTTACAGAGTTTGGAAAGTATCAGTTTGTTACATATTGACAATAGTCCACGAGTCTTTTCTTCAGTATTTTGGCTCAATAATATAGTGGTATCGACGTATTTCTTTCCATATTATATATTTCACATTTAAGCAAAAGTGTTTTTCATCTTTTATTACATTACATTTGGGCCAAAGACGCCCGTTTCTTTCTATACCAATCCACCTTTGCATTTATGTGGCAAGTCAGTGGGTGAAGGTGCGGTAATGAAGAAGACTTAGTGCGTCACGATGTGGAAGGAACTTTAAATAGTTTTCAAAGTGGAATTATGTTTGTATTATTTTTAGAACATTAGCCGTGTTGATTGGCCCAGTTATCTACTTCCTATATCTATATAATATAAACATGGTCTCCGGTGGCGTTCCGTCTTCGTCTATTATAACAAAATTCATCTTCTCCGGTCTGTGACTAATGGTTCAGCGCTACCGCGATGGTCTCCCGGCTTATGGTTATCAACTACTCTGTAATCGTATCCACAGTTGCCTGATTCGAAGATCACACGCGCAGACTACCATCAGTTATGGTCCATCTCACGATGATGTGCGGCTTGTTATGAACGACAATTGTATCTAATTATGTTGGTAAACTGTGGAGAGGCTGGTGCGCGCGCCACCAGTTCCCTACCCCTCCTATGACACACCAGAAATGTAGGGATGACGTCCGTCACTCAAGTACCTGACGTAATAAACAAACGTGATTATGTTTGGCGGACTTCATATTGATATTGCTGCATAGAGATCAAGAGGAAGACTCCTACGGGGGTTGGGGGCAGTGGCTGGACCAGCTCTATTGTTGAAGCGCGCGCGAGCTCACCTTGGATGGTTAATCCTTGCCTGTTACCATCCAGTATCATTAGAACATGAGAAGAGCATCAGACCATGGCACGCACGTTGTGCATGCTGATGAAGGGAATATGCTATGACAACTGCTCTGATGCATCTGAGAAATCAGCTCTGAGCAATTGGAGACTGGTGTTAGAAACTGAGATACCAGAGCCCACCATTCAATTTCTGCTGCGTTGTACTGGATGTGGAGTTAACCATATCCACACTGATCCGGTCGTTCCGGAAAGCCAACTTTGAATTGTATCGCAAGAGATTCTACCAACGATATGATGTCCATTGTACAAAAAAACATCCAGATGTGGCTATGGAGGCGTAACACCGGTGGAGTGAATATCGCTATTGGTGTAGCAGCGCCACGTGCTATAGGCAATGCTCTAGTCTCGGAAAAGAAGAAAGGGGTTTTGACGCTTCTGTATCATCAAATGCATTAGCTGAAAAAGAATTCTCACGTCGGTTCTGTATAATTTAATTACCGTCAGGATATCTTTTTCGTCTTCAATGATTTTAGCTGGACGCAATGTAGAGTGAATCAGTTCCTGGTGATTTTCAAGTCCACGTATGCGTGTATGTGTGTGTGTGCGCGAGCGTGCGTGTGTGAGTACGTGCATGTGTGCGTGTGTGTATGTGTGTGCTCTGAGCTATATCTAAAATGATTATCCGATTTGGCTGAACCTTTAGTATAACGAAGGAACGTACTGCACAAGCGGATATCCAGACAGTGGCTAAGATTGCTCTTATTTTCATGTGAGACCATCTCCAGGTTTTATTTGTAGAAGTTAGTTTCAAAATATTCAACAGCATGTTTATTAAGTAGTAAATATGTACAATTCTACAACTTGGCGGACCTTTAAACGTGTATGACGGACTTAATTACGTCATTCATGACGTAATTACTAATTTTATGACGCCAGCCCACATGTGACGTAATTGATTATGACATCATGCGATTTCTTGATAAAGTGGATTTATCCATTAATCAATTTGATCTAATTATTGCGTCACAATCATGTTGCGTCAGCTACATGACACGAACGTTGCTAATCTCTGCGAAACTCGAATGTGCGCAGTTTATATTTCTCGTTCAGAAGGCGTAAATTTTTTGCACACATTGGCGGGTCTTTACAATCACACGAAATATGCAGACTGTGTTCCGATGCGACTGGTCTCGGGCGTGAAGTCTGTTGAAAGCAGCAATGTTAATTTTAACATATTGTGTTATATAAATAGTACCACTGGATTGGTAAAAGGTTTTTTTTACTTACTTTTAGCCACCTCTCGAAAAATGTGTTCAAGCCAGCATTTACCATAATCACAAACCTATAGGTATAGACAGAGATAGAGAGAGAGAGAGAGAGAGAGAGAGAGAGAGAGAGGGGGGGGGGGGCGTGATTGGGGGCGAGATGCTTGCACGTTTCAGTTGAGATATGTGCCTAACACTATGACAGTATTGATATTGTATGGCCTACACCATAAACCTGAGAACATTATAAAGTTAAGCCCGTTTGATTAACCACTCGTCTGTGAACTGCGCCTCAACGTGCTCAAAATGATCCTTTTATCAATTACACCTTTAATGGACCAGACTTTTACAAGAAACACAAATTGTGTGCTCAGTAAATATCCGTTTGAAGGCCAGAAGAAGGCCATTCCCTGCAAATTTGAAACTGCAAAATTAAAAACGCCAGCCTGAATTGAGTAGTAGGCATACCTGTCTCCTGAGTTATACGCCAGGATACATGGTATACATGAAAATTGGGTGGGATGTACGTACAGCTAGAAGGTGGTATCAACATCCTATAGTATTACACAAATTCCTACCTAAAACACGTTCTAGTTTCTGTTCTCAACACACACTATATACACGTCCACTCTCTAAATAGTGATAAATAGGTAGGCCTAATTCGCGCTTTATGTCTTGCATTCTTACATATAATGGACCTTTCCTATTTATCCATCCATCCAGATGAAAAATTTGATCAGATCCGAAACCTGGTGTTTTTATATCGTCCTCGGCCTTTGTCTGGACAACTTCTGGCACGGCAAGACCATTTATTGTGTTAAATTTGAGACAAATAAGATCAATAAATAGTATTGTAGATACAGCTCAGACACGCACGCACGCACGCACGCACGCACGCACGCACGCACGCACGCACGCACGCACGCACGCACGCACGCACGCACGCACGCACGCACGCACGCACGCACGCACGCACGCACGCACGCACGCACGCACGCACGCACGCACGCACGCACGCACGCACGCACGCACGCACGCACGCACACACGCACGCACGAACGAGCACACGAACGCACGCACGAACGAGCACACGCACGCACAGACGCACGCACCTACACGCACACGCGCGCGCACGCTCTTACTCGCACACACGCACGCACACACGAACGCACGCACGCAGAGACGCACGCACCTACACGCGCGCGCGCACAGGCAGGCTGACAGGTAGACTGGCAGGCAGTCGGGCGGGTGGGAGGGAGGGCAGGAGGGCGGGAGGACGGGCGGGTGGGCGGGCGGATGGGCGGGCGGATGGGCGAGCGAGCGGGCGGGTGGGCGGGCGGGCGGGCGGGCGGGCGGGCGGGCGGGCGGGCGGGCGGGCGGGCAGGCTGACTGACGGACCGTCTTCCACTTACGGGGAGAGGGTAGAAATGGGCGTCGATGTACCCCGCGAGTATACACAGCGCCTTCATATAAAAGGAAACATCTTTATTGTTATCATAATATCATTAATCGTAACCTTATGTAAGTAAGGTAATGCTTCAAAATTATAAAGAGGCGAATTCGTATAAAATCTGTATTTTGAAAAAGGTTGGAATGCAATCAGTAGTCTAGGGATTGCGGATAAACGTAACACCTTGTTGAAAATGAATTCTTCATACAATCCATGAATCAGTTTTTCAGTCAGGCTTCTTGAAAATTACGTCATATTAAACCATGTGATGCCTAGGCTGACGTCATAATTAATTAGGTCATGATTGACTCGATTTAATCCGTCTTAAACGCTTAATAGTTCGTCAGGTTGTACAAATTGTATACCTTTACTATTTACTAAACATTCTATTGAATATTTTGATACTAATTTGACTGTACCCAGTCAAATTAGTTTCAAAATATGCAATAGCTTCCCTAAATAGTTTTCAGGATATTGAGACTCAGGAAGTGCAAGGATCGATCGCTCCGACACGGGCAAAGCGCGTAGTGCGGGGTACTAACAATGGGGAACCCTCTTTTTGCAAGGATGCAATCTACCCACGCGACCTTAAAGGGATGCTAATCTCATCCCAAATGTTGTAGTGTACAGTTAAATTATGGTTTGTAGATTCCATATCATTCAAATCCTTATCCGTATCACAATTATCTGCTTTGTAATATCAAAATGCTGAACAATGACCGCCACCATTTTGTCTCCTCAATAGTGTATGACGTCATGTAAGTGCAAATGAAATACATTCGCTATTATGTAAGAATCGGTTTGTTGAATATTTTGAAACCATTTTGCCTAGATGCTGTTGCTGCCTATAGCAGCAAACAACTTCCAGTCAAATTAGTTTCAAAATATTCAGCAGCTTACCTGTTTGTTTGCCTTTACAGCACACTGCCAACCTACAGATGACACCTCTATGAATGTGCGCATATACCAAGGCAGACAGGCTATGTTTCTCCTGATTGGCTGAAATGTAAATCATGCCAGCCATCATAGGCTGTTGAATGGTTGGTATAAGATAAGGTTAGTTATTCTTAATATCGATCAGTCATATATCACGGCATTGATTAGTGGAATCCCAGGAGATATGACATTACAGTGTCCCAGCCATACTAATCAAACATTTCATAATAACTACCGGTCTCCAGTATTGCCTAACAAAATAATAGAGCCGGTTACTCTCCCTTAGCTCGTTCATAGCCGCTGGTCTCAAAGCATATTGATAATTGACTAACGTCGTGTGATGCCGGCACATGGAACTTATATGACACCATTATGAATAAGTTTAAAAAGAAGAAATGAAGTCCTTGTTCCGGTGCGTAAAGATTGCAGATCGAGCCATACCTATTGCGTCTACAAATGTGTGTACGACTCAGCGAGTGGAGGGGAAGTAGTAGTAATAGTAACTATACAGTGCATCATATTACTCGCCGCCGTCATCATCACTACTATCATCACGTTTATGTATATAAGGGTTATATGTATAGACACACACACTGCAACACCATCATTACAACTTGTCGAAGTGACGGATCATTGAAATACAGAGAACCCTATAAGATTTAATTATGTGTATAACATATGTAGCCGCCATTATATGTATATTGCATGTATATGTGTTTCGTACACTTCTGGAGAAGTTACCGACTAAACTTGCAATTGAATTGCAAATAACTTAGCAAACTATCACAGAACATCGTACATTGTCTGAAATATTGGTGGATAGTTAGCCCTTTAATGATGAATTTGTTAAGAAAGATTTAAGAAAATTTCAATTTTTGCAAGGTCCGTTTGCAGACCATGAGAAATTATGTTTGAAAATGTATCACATGTAAAACTGGCTCGGTTATCAATGATTAAGTGAGTGATTATCTCATGGACAGAACATTAACATTTCGGAAGGCCAGATGCTCTTTTAACCAGAGTGAGTGTCAAGCCTTTCCTGGCAAAATTTGGTCAGAAAAGGCAAAATATTTCCTTATTGAATGTCCATTTGCAGGCCACGAGAAGACTATTTTTGAAAATGTACCACTGGAATGACTGGCTCGGTTACCGAGCCAGTCATTCCAGTGGTAGATTTTCAAAAATAGTCTTCTCGTAGCCTGCAAATGGACATTGCTTAAGAGAACATCAGAGGCCGTTTTAGTCGGATTAGACAGTAAGGAGTTAAATTGTTAAATAACTAGCTAGTGGCATCGTTCTCCTCAAGGGGGTGGGGTGGGAGGGAGTGGGCGGGTGTAATACATTTGACAAGCCATGAGCCCTTCATAAGCACTATAATAGCCAACACTTGTACGTGACAACACAGATTCTTTAAAATTTATACCCAAAATTTACAGTATAGTATAATAGTGAATTGTATTAACCCTTTAATGCCTAAATTTGGTCAAGAAAATCAAAATATTTGTCTATTGAATGTCCATTTGCAGGCCAAGAGAAAACTATTTTTGAAATGTTACAATTGGAATGGCTGGCTCGATTATCGAGCCAGTCAGTCCAGTGGTACAGATTTCACAAATAATCTTCTGTGGGTCTGCAAATGGGCATTCCTTAAAACCACTGCGGAGGCAGGTTTTGGCATAACAGAGTTACAGATGTCATTATTACGATAAAGACGATTAATAATTATTTCTTTTAGGAGTTTATTATTTTGACCGCAATGACTTTAACGTCGTGTTCTCAATAGAGGCTTGATCCTGAATAACGCCTACTCGTTCTCGAAATATCCAACAGTTTCGATTCACCCTTAACACTCTGGTGTCAAAACATTACATTTTCAAATTAAATTAAACCATAAACTGGTGTGAATTTGTCACGAAATTTGGTGGGAGATGGTGCTGTGGTAGACAACACTATCTCCCCACCCACCACACCACCCCCACTCCCACACACCCCACCCTACCCACCCACCCACACACCCAAATTGTTAAAAAGATGTACACCAGTGTGTGTGATATTGACACGGTAAATGTTGGAATATTGACATCAGAGTGGTTAGGGTTACTCGAAACCAATCCCAAGCCGTGTCATCGCTATTTATGAAACAGGGTACATGAGGGATATTCTAGAACTACTAGAGCGCAAAATGTGCCTAAAACATTTCAGTTTATTAAAGTGTTATTACTAACGCAATTAATATTTATTTTTATATATAAAATCTCGTGAAATTAATTTCTTCTAAATACTGAGGTTTGACAATATAATTTATGATGTGCCTATACGCATACGCCAGAATGTGAATTAAGACGCATACTTCTGCTAAGTCATGAAATATCTCAAATACGCGCATCTACAGTTAAGCGATGCGTATTTTGACATATTTTATGTTTTCATAGATGTATACGTTTTAATGAAATTAGAGCAGTTTAACATGTGCCATTTCAGTGCTTTTGCACTAAAGGCAATAGCGGTCTCCAGTTTCACGTGTATTATACCCAGGCTACCGAGGCACCGGTAGCATATGAGGGTAAATATTTATAACAATTATTATGGCGAGTAAAGTCACATAAATATACACTGATTATAAATAAATAAATAAATGATATTTATATTTATTGCAGCGATAATAGACTTATCGACTTATTGTTTTCTTGGCATATAAAAGGTATTTACAAATTCTTTGGAGAACTAGCCTGTTGGGTATAGAAAGAAGTCCGTTGACTTTTTTTATCGAGTTTTTGGTTAGGTAATACGTTGTTTAGAGTTGGTGCGCTAAAGTCTGCGTTACTTTATTGCTATGGCAAAATGGCGATGGTATATAAAGCTGACTAAATAGAGGATCAGGAACGAGGTCACTTTTCATGTCACTATGGACCGTTCCAGTTTATCCATCCATTATATGAGGTCATAATCAACTACGTGGGATGTAGGATGATGTTATAATCAACTACAGCATGAATGACTCAGTCTTAAACGCTTACTAGTCCTACACGTTGTACGAATTGTATGTCTTTACCATTTAAGAAACAATACGTTGAATTTTTTTTAAACTAATTTTACTGGACGCTGTTGCTGCCATAGCCCAGTCAAATGAGTTTCAAAATATTTAACAGCTGACTTGTATAGTTTTCTGGGAATTGATAGTAATGGAGTTCAGAGATCGATCCCAACACAAGCAATGGGCGGGGCATAACTAAATGTGGAAAGGCCCACTATTGTCAGTCTCATCGAAAATTCGCACATTGCACGAGATTTAGCGAGTGTAATGTGATAATTTTCAACGAGGTTGTTAATAGTGATAGGAAATGGGACCGAGTTTGAGCTTCTTTTTATCATATAAACTAATTATTTGACAGAGTTTCCACTAAAGTTGTTCGCGGTAAACGGTTTGAACGCACCATTTTGCGGTGTTCGTTTTCCTCGCTGGGCCGCATCACTTGCTAAGAGTTATGATGAATATGCCATACAAAATGACAACCAGAACATCGTTATTTCGAACTTAAAATTGCTTTTAAGCCAACTTTAAAAAAAATATGTGTCTATGATGCAAATTTACAAATGTATTTCACAACTACGTAGTATAGAGGCCTGTATTACAAATTTCAAATCAACAACATATATCTTCTCTTGCCAGGTTTACATTTTCGCCGTCGTCGTAGCTAGGAAACATTTGCGGTGTCATGGAGCATGCGGGATTATTACTCGTTATCTAACCAATGAAAGTATTCTGTTGAATACTACACGTGTGTTCATATCCAGTAGTATGGAACGGGTTGAAAACCATTGTTTATATGAAAAAATAAGTTAGCAGTTTAACAGCAAGGCTATTGTTACACTATTAAACTGAACATGTACCCTGCAAGCGATTGGTCAAACACGTGGAATACTACAAGCTAAGCCTAAATAACTCCTCATATTGTGCTAGTCTTAATGGTAAAAAGCAAATGATTATTATTCCAAAGAATGTATCGTTATTATAGCTTCGCTTAATCGATATAAACTATTTGCTATCTACACCGAGGAACTTGTGGCAATGACGCATTGCAATCGTTGATAATATCCTCTGATACCGCAAGTTACTGGGCCGGTACTGGGCCAATAACGGCGTCCCAGTAACTGGCGTTACCATGGTTTATTGCGTGGCCGCTCACGGCTTCACTTATATGCGGGTTGTGTCTAGAAGTGCGTATAGGCGCGGCCATTTTGCGCAAGGGATTGTGGTCTCCAACAGCTAACTAGAAAGATAGATAGAGCCGCGCCTCATTGTTTGGATTGGAACCATAGATTGTGTCTCGAATGGACCTTTCCACATTACCCATCCATCACATGACGTCGTAATCAACTACATGACGTGTAGAGTGACATCATAATCAATGATGTCATTATGACGTCATGAATGACTTAGATAAGTACGTTATGAACACATAATGGACCTTTCCAGTTTCAGCTAGTCCCCGCCCACCCCTAGCTAAGCTCCACCCACACCACGCTCGTGTTGGGATCGATCGATCCTTGAAATACCTGACTATCAATTTCCAGAAAACTATACAGGTAAGCTGTTAAATATTTTGAAACTAATTTGACTGGTTGCTGTTGCTGCTTATGACAGCAACAGGGCTCAGACAAATTAGTTTCAAAATATTAAAGAGCATGTTTATTAAATAGCCGACATACAATTCTTGCAACGTGTTGGAAGATTAAGAGGTAAAGACGGGCCAAATAGAATCATTTATGACGTAATGATTATGATGTCAGCATGCACGTCACTTAGTTGTCTATGACGTCATATGAGGTCATATAATCGAACGATAACATTGGAAAGGTCAATTGAAGACGGACTATGAGTTGTTGTAAGAATTGAATGTCTACTATTTAATACGTATTCTGTTTAATATTTTGAAAGTAATTTGACTGGTCGCTGTTGCTGCCATAGGCAGCAACAGCACCCAGTCAAATTAGTTACAAAATAGTCAACGGTTTACCTGTATAGATTTCAGGAAATTGATCGTCAGTGCAATCGCTGGGATCGATCGATCCCAACACTGCGAAATATGGGTGGAGCTTAGCTAGAGGTTCTTCTTCTTCTTTTCGTTCGCTGATCATACCGCCAGTCCTGTAAGTGACTATCGACATGATCATACGCGTTAAGTGCGTGGATCCATGGTTTATTAGAGTGCGCCATGCGACCTGGAACCTCCGTCTTCAGCACTCGAGGTTTCTGTCAGGGCTACCTCACCCTTACCTCCTTTAGTCGCCTCTTACGACACGCAGAGGATACGGAAGGTGTATTCTAAGCCCCACCTACAGGGCTACTTGCTAGAGGTGAGCGGGGCATGGCTAAAACTGGAAAGGTCCATTGCCTATAGGCACTGCCATGTTGCGCAAGGGAGTGTGGTCATTCCCGTTCTCAGCAGATCTCATACCGCTAACGAGAGCGACATGTTTTTTTAACGAGAGTCAGGTAGCTCGCCTGTATTTAGATTGGACGCGTAGATCTAGATCTTTCATGTGCATTAAACGCACGCCCTCACTATTGGGGCGAGTTGTACTTACCGCTGGTGGCCTTGGCTAATTGCTTACTGTACATTTGCATCATAAATAAAAGGGTATTCTGATGTGGCCCACTGTACACACGTGCATCCCTTAATATCCACTTCAGCACTCGTCGCGAACAAACCGCCAAAGTGGCTCCTGTAGTATTCTTGAGAAACTACCATTTACTTCTAACAGGTAGACATTTTTGAAAATGTACAAACGGAATGACTGGCTCGATAACTGAGCCTACCATTCCAATAGTAATGTGCCAAAAACAACGGCTTCTTGGTCTATAAATCGGCAGAGGATATCTCTATGATAAATGGACGGATCTGATCTGTCACCCAAGCATATGACGTCATAATTATTTACGTCATATGTAGGATGATGTTACAATCAATATATGTGATGGATGATGTAAATAGCTTCATCAGGAGCATTGAATAGTCCATCAAGTGTACGAATTTTATGTCTTTACGATTTAATCCCCGGGATTTAATCAATCAATCAATCAATCAATCAATCAATCAATCAATCAATCAATCAATCAATCAATCAATCAATCATCTACTGCCAGTGTCGCGATGGAGACTGGGTGAGGGCATAGCATACACCATACGGTGTGCATCCAAAAGAGTCTCATATGAATTCGCCCGTGTATCTGTATATCCGACATGTGAAAGCTGGTTCGCTAAACCAAGATTTTTGTCTTGGTGCAGTGGTTCAGCGGAAAGATGTCTGGGTTGTTGATGCTATACGAAATTGCAGGATGACGGTTCGATCCCCGACCAGGGAAATGATGATCAACAAAGTAAAGTAACGGGTGCGCTCTATAGGCAGGTTTAACACAGAAATTGAGGTCATCCTGTTGCCAGTGCATTGAAAACATTAAGCATACCTACCTACCTATACCTACCTACCATCCAATCAAGCAACCAAACAGTCTTTATTGACAAATCCAACATGTGGACATACAGACAATATTCAACATTCTGTTGAATATTTTGGTACTAATTTGACTAGGCATTGTATGTCTTTACCATTATCACTTGCATCCTATATAAGCTTCACAGGTGTCATAGTCAACTTGCTTAGTGAATGCCGTCTCTAGCTCCATCGTGAATATTGAATATTCCGTCAAGTGTACAAATTGTATGTTTTTACCAGAGTTGGAAAAAATCTGATTTTTTTCGATTTAATCAGATTTTCTCGATTTTTATAATTTTTATGATTTTGTTACTTCTATAACAAAATCATTGATTCTTTACATGTACTCATGTTCTGAAGTCAATAGAATCTAATCTCTAGGAGCTACAAACAATGTTGACCTTATTTATACTATTATTCTATTAAAATGTATTATGACAACAAACATCGCAGAATTTGTTCTTGTTGTTTGAATTTGAACAAACATCAAATAAACACGCCTACACTACCGTAACCATGGTTTGTCTACACTTGATGGGATACATTCTAACCATCTTAATATTTTGTGGATACAATTTTCCAGGCTGTATAACGCTGGACATGGTATAAAATATCTTGACAACAATTTAACTGAATCTAGTCAGCAATTACTGTCAGTCAAATTAGTTTCAAAATATTAAACTAGTCTAGAGTTATTATTGTCTATTGAAATTATTGTTTAGTGGCTGGCAGCAGACAAAGGCAGGTCAGTTAAAAATAATGTCCATAGAACTGTTATAAATATTACTCATCTGTGCTGTTTAGTATCAAATAACAACTAAGGAAAGTGTCTACTAACTGTAGAACTGTACTGATAGAAATAAAGCGTCTTAGTTCTTATATTAGCATAATGTTGTATAACCATGCCTATTAACTATCTGAACCAATAGCTACAATAACTTTTAACAAACAATCAAAATCTGTATAAATGTTATAGTCCAAATGAGTGGAGTTGAGGACGACAAAATCGAAAAAGTCAAATACAAATAAAAAAGTTGATCTTTTCAGCTTGATTTGATCGTTGATTTAATCATGATTTAATCGATTTGATTAAATCAAAACAACCTTGGTTTTTACTTTTTAATCGACATTCTGTTGAATATTTTAAAATTAATTTGACCGGGCACTGTTATGGCCATGGGAAGCAAAAGCACCCAATCAAATTAGTTTCAGGATAGGCAACACGTTACCTGTATAGGTACCTTGAAATTGGGATTCTGGGATGTCATCAATCAAAGTATATAAATTGATTCCAACACGCCGAAAGAGCAGACAGAGCTTAGCTAGAAATGGATCCCACCTTTGAAATTGGCATGAACAAATTTGATCATTAAATGGCCAATGCCACTTAGTAATGCGTAATCCTCCCAACATGGATCAATTGTAATAAGTGATCACATATTTTAGCAAGAGCATTCAGATAGTTAGCTTTGCCCTGCCGGATGCCTGTAGAGACAACCGCAATGCACCGATTCTCTTATGGAAAGCGGGTATAAGTTATCCAACCTGTCACACAAGTGTTGACATCATAATCAATTATGTCACATGTAGGCTGACGTCACACTCAAAATACGTACTGAATGACGTAGCCATGGCTATCAGGAAAGTTGAAAAGTATGTAAGCTGTACGAATTGTATGTCTTTATAATTTAATACACATTCTGTTGAATATTTTGAAACGAATGTAACCGTGGTGCTGCTATAAGCACCGACAGCGTCGAATAAAATTGGTTTTAAAATATTTAACAGCTCACCTCTATAGTTACCTTGGGAATGGGATTGTGGGAAGTCATGGTTGAAAGTATATAAATCACAATGACGACGTCTATGAATATAGGCCTATCATCATCTCTTATTGTATTTAACCACCTCATGGCATAGCTGGCCAAACCGGCCCCTACAGTGATCTAGAACAATGTCAAATGGCATGCCATGAGGGGACAGTTTGTGATAATTTACCACTGGAATGACTCCCGAGACAGTCATTCCAGATTCCAGTGACAAATCTGCGAAAAACGTCTTCTTTTGCGCTGCAAATGGACATTCAATATCTAAATATTTTAACATTCGGCACCAAATTTACACAGTAAAGGTTTAATATATTATGAAGACAATACCAGGTACTGTGTCTATTTCATTTTTCCCTTATGTATTATAGCATAAAACACTAGGCTGAACATTCGAGATAGTGCATACATTTCCTTTGCTATGTCTCGTAGGGTGTGATTGTCATTAGTAATTTATTGTCCTTAATACTTTACTGGGAAAAGATCCATGCATGCAATTATTTAGCACTATGTATAGACAACTAATGTTCCAAATTTCCAGTCAAAACGGCTGTTAATAACATTGTAGCGGGGGTGGGGGGGGGGGAGGGGGAGGGGGGTGGATACATAAATCAACATAAAGGGTATGTATGTGCTAAGCCAGTAATGGCTGCAATGGGTTCGGCCAAAGAATTCGACCAATATGGTTAGTTAGGGATCTGAATATGCTAACGAAGTATTGAGTTAAAACATTTAGCCTAAGTTACTTTCAGCGATAAACAATATGATATCATATCATTGCTAGCTATATTCATAATTAAAACAAATTCTAAAATGAAATAATTTCGTAGTCCGCAATCCCATACCGAAAATTGGCTTAATTTTGGCAGATTAGTGATTTTCAGTACCATACTGCCTGCAATAAGTTCGGCCCATGTTTGGTTCGAAATTTATATATTTGGTCAGATCGGATTAGAATACGCTAGTGAAGTATCAAACCTACAAATGTCTACAATGAGGTAATTTCGTGGTACACAATTCCACGGCAAAAATGTGCACAAGTTTTGGCAAATCCGTGGGTTTCGGTAGCCTATTGTCTGTAATAAGTTTGGCCCCAAAATGTCAGATAGATATATAAATACGCGAATAAAATATCGATAATTTTATAATACGCAACGTAGTAGTGACCAAAAGTTGTCAGATACCAATAATTTATGTACCGATATCTATGTACTCTGTTTGTAACCAGTTTTTGACCATCTAGCCATGCAGAACTCTATATGTATTATTATGTACTAGTGCTGTATGAAATATTACAAAATTGACCATCAAATAATATCATAATTACCAAGTATGTCCATACAGTTACTTAATCGCAATATGTCCCCATTGAAAGATAGTCGGTGCACATTAGCCACAATTGGTTAGATGTCATTATGTCCTGGCATATCGCTTGTAATAGGTTCGGCTCCAGAATCTCACCCATATGTGTACATAGATATATATGAATGCGCTAATAAAGTATAGAGTTTTAAAATTCTACTATGGAGTAATTTCGAAATATGCAATTTAGTCGCAACTTACAGTTTTCAAATGCTAATAATTTACTATATATTCAGTATCAGAAACTCTGTACTCGGTTTGTAACTAGGCTTCCGAACATAATGCCACCAAGAACTCACTAGATATTACACGATTATATCGTCAACTATTACTTGCAGTAATGTGAAAGTCTTTCTATATATCCTATAATTTAGCTCCAGATATAATCTGAATTATCAAACAAAACCCTCAGAATGTACGCATATGGTCAATAAGATTGATGGAAAGATGGACGGACAGCCAAAAATATAATCTGCTTCTTCCTATAGCCCATAGCCAATCCAATCCAAGGCCGATGCCATTACAGCCATCTTAATGATATGACACTACCAAGAGACTATCAATATTACAATCACAACCACCATCGGCACTACATGGTACAGGTAAAAAACTGTAAATGATAGTAAGAACCCATGTCGTATTTAATATTGATATAACAAGATAAACACATTCTCTCTGTCCTGCAAATATGTTGTCAATTTATCACATGTCTAATGGCTATATCTTTATAGTACATCGACTTTAGCTTGAAGTCCATGTCTTCCTATATTATATAGTGCCTGTGCAAGTTCTACATGTATAATTTATTTTTTGTTCTATGTAGGGGTCCAAGGTCTAGATATAGTCACTGTCTTTGGTGGACAACCTGTTGTGATACTGCAAATTGTATAATATATATAAAAATGAATTTGAAGCTCAACTTGAATTATAATAATCTCCGGCCACGCATTTTGCCATTGATTCCTTACATCAATATGTGTACTTGTATAATATTTAGAACGTGAATCGCAGCGTGCTTGACTATGATCAATCAAGATACATCGGAATTAAGCACACTCTTTCGAACAAACACCAGGCCAACATCTAGACAAGATCTTCACACTCCCAGATAAAACCGCACTAGTTAATGTATCTTTGAATCGCCTTAGATGTGATCTCATGAATGCCTAATTATGCGAGAATTAAAGTAGTCTGTTGAATGTGGTATATGAGCATACATTCAGTTATCCGTGCATCAAGGTTCAATAAAGCTATGATAAAACGCTTATGCCACGCAGGGCCGAGCCTAATGCAGTGCAACAAGTGCATTTGCACAGGGCTCCCAACTGTCCAAGGCCCCAAAATGTTGCACAAAATATTAGTTTGTATTAATTGTGGGGTCCCTGTCTAATTTCAAGTTGCACGCACAGACGCCACTGATATAATACACCTCATAACTATGGCACACTTGTTCGCAAAAGAAAACAATTTTGAACAGGTTGTATAAATGTTCTGTTAAATAATTTGAACACAATTGGATTGGAAGACAGTGCTGCTTTGGCAGCTCTGTCTTCTAATCCAATTATGTTAAAAATATTCCACAGTATCTTGTGTTTGACGGTGTTAAGTTACTTCTGAACTTTAAGACTGATGTGGACAAGTCCAACAGCCCTCTAGCTTCAGGAGTCCCAACAGATTTACTGTTGAAACCGGACCTAACCGTTTCCCGATATTAACGGCTGTTTCGAGGGGCCCCATGGATGAATTTCAGAAGTTATGCGCAAGGCTCCTCGAGTCCTAAGTGTGGTACTGATGGCATGAGATGCGTAGTTGGAAATAGGCATGCGTGGACTACTCCAACTGATGTGATGTTGCCTCGCTTCCAAAGGCTTCAAACCTACACCCTGCTGCAGCGGAGCTGTCGGGAGTAGGGCTTAAGCCATTGGAGGCGAGGATGAATGTCAGCGTATATAGCCAAGCAACGTATTTCCAAAGATTTAATTCCCCTAAAGGTGGTCAGAATCACGTGATGAAGACTGAATAGAGAAAGCACCGCTCGGTCAGCAAACCAGAATCGGAAAGAGAAATTGAATTCCTTTTCTGAAACTTGAAGGCACGTCCAGGAACTCATAGTACTTGCATCGCTCATTCCTCAATGGCTTGCTGAAAACGAAGTAATATCCTTTATATAGTCAATGACAATCAGGCTTATTGAGCAGATACATGGGACGTGGATATAATGATGGATTTGCCACAGAGATAATCAGAAACATATGTTTATACAGATGCCTTGTATTAACCCTTTAACGCTCAAACCGACCAAAAACTGTTTCTATAATCGTCTTGAGAAATGTCCATCTGCAGAACAAAAGAAGAACATTTTTGAAAATTCACCACATGAATTACTGGCTCGATAACCGCGCCAGTCATTCCAGTGGGCAATGTTGTCATCCTTTTGGTCAGTAAATGGACATTTTCTAAGAGAAACTTGAAATTGTCTTAAACAAATTTAAGGCGGTAACGGTTAAGTAGAATATTCTATAATAGAGCTAGATAAGCTCGGCCCATTTTTGCGCGTGTTGGAATGCATATATAGGCATAGGCTCCTATACGTTCACAGAATGGCAAGGTAACTGTACAGATAAGCTGTTTAATACTTTCAGAAATAGCGCACAGTTAAATCGGTTTTTAAAATGTTCAACATGATTAAATTGTTTTCGAGCTTCATTTATGGAATTATAATACGTATTGTGATTGTGTCCAGTGGCTGTCAATTTTCGTTTTAAACCTACCTGCTGGTGGAGGAGTGAGCTCATTCTCAAGAGTTAACTCGAAATATATCTTTAAGCGGCTCATACGTCATTTAGGAGTTTTCAAGAGTCCTCGAACTCACCTCGAAAAAGTGTTAAAATAATAGTGTGCCTGTGTCGTCTCGTCTTTGAATTCGTCTCAATGTGATCATCGTCATATCAGCCATCAGTCGATTTTCTCTACTAGTGACGTCATCAATATAATCACCGTCAGACCAAATCCCAAAGCAAGCGGAACCTGGTGCCTTGCTTGCGTAGGTAGTAGTCTAAATTCTCTACCCGTGACGTCAGCAATCTAATCATCTTCAGTCCAAATCCCAAAGCAAGCGGAAACTGGTGCCTTGTTTGTGTAGGTAGACATCTGCCTTTTCTACCTGTGATGTCATCAATCTCGTCATCTGCACGACGTTTTCATCCTTCTGAAATGTTCAGACTGTATTAGTGATTGCTGTCATCTTTTCAATTCCCCGCCATCTTTCGGCCTCCATCTTCTGTATCGATAACTAAGCCAAGTTATCACACGAATCATCTCAGTCTCTTCGAACTTCTCAGTTCGATATCTCGGATCATCTTAGTGCCGTCGACCTTATCGTTTCTATTTCGGAATACAGAACATGCTTCCGGATTCGTTATCCATTTCTTCACGTGTGTGTTCACTCCCGGCGCCACGACAGATCGGATCTTCATCTGTTCGCTTTCATTCCGTGACCGGACCTCTGGATTCAGAATATTCAAGGTATCTAACTTTTAACTGTGATTTCTCCAAATTATTTCCAATACACCCCGATTAATTCGCGTCGTGCAGAGACTGTCCAGATTTTTACTTATGTAACCAAATTTCTAAATATTCTATAAGTCAATTTTCATATTAAATTGGTATTGAAGCAGCTCTATTTAAATTGATTGAATATTTGTTTCATTTTGTTGTTATTACATCACTTGTCCAAGTTCAAATAACCAACATTCATTCAGTAATCATCATGTACACTTAGTTAGATTCTAGTTCCAGGGCGTGAGTAACCAATCAATCAATTCATAGCGTAAGGTCTAGATTGGTTGAGTGGTTCATCAGTCTTTTGAATTACGCGGTATAAATTTAGTTATTATTATCCTACCGACTAGCGGTCAACTCGCTATTAAAATACCATTGAACTTGTAATGCATAATCCTTGAATTAAAATATGCATTCAAATTCGTTATAAGTTTACTATGCTATTTGGTGATTGCCCCTTAACGAAATTAACCATTATGAAATTAATGGCTGATTGATTAAAGTTTCAATCATCAAATTTCCAAAAATAATTTCCTTCCGCTTATTTATGTATTAATTTATTCAGGTACCATAACTGTGATTCTAACGCATCACTGGCGATTGTAAAATATAGTAAATATAGCGTTAGTTCCATACTCCATTCATACTATATCAATATCAATTCATTTACTCCGTTTTATATGTAATGAATGAATGATTAAAGTTGTTTCTGTTTTCATAGTTTCATTTGCAGAATTTTCTCGACTGCATGCATATTAACCATCAAATAGTATCATTCCCAGATAGGCTGATTTTCTGGTTCTTGTAATGAAGTTTAAACAGCTGGTGTCTTTTGAAAGAGAGATTGGAACTGTTTAACCTAATCGCTAGAATTTGAATCGATGCATATCTGGGTTAATCGGCCGTAATTTTTCCCATTACGACTTCAACGTCATTAGATAGATCAGCTATATTGTTGTGGTCGGTTAATGAGGAGCTCTGGTCGTGACTGAGCAACGCGCAACTTTGACCAAGTCATACATATCTAAATTTTGATCATAACTTGATCACTTGTATATTGATACTATTGATCAAGTTTGGCCAACAAGCAGAGACACGTGGGCTTTAAGTTCTATCCAGAGAGACCACCTACATAGTTTGCCATTATCCAATCCCAATAATCTAATTTGAGTTGCAGCCATATCCATACCCTATCACTCCTATCTCAACTTCTTTCATTAAATCCGAAATCCTTTACGTGGATTCGAAATCCTTTCTTTGTCATATAGAACTGGTATCCTGATACCATAAAATCCACAGCGGCAATATCCCTGTAATTTTGTATCCATTGATAATAACTATTCGAGTCATTTAATTTACACCGCTTTGGCCTATTTCCTGTTAACTTGAAACTTCTGATCCGATCATCAACAAATTTGGTACTTATCATTGACAGGAATTTGAGGTCAGAGGTCAAATTAACACGTGGGTTGACATGCTCGTCCAAACATCATTGAGCTTCCCCAAATACAATAGTATGTTTTGGGTGCCCCCACCCCCTCCCCGCCCCCACCCTCACCCCACCATCCACACCCTCAGGGCAAATGACCTCCTGGATCCGCCCCTGGTGTCGTCGTCATGTTTCGCAGGCGTAGGAAAATATCCAAAGGGGGATTGACAAACCTATCAGAAATCGCGTGGCCATGGGGGTGGGGGGGGGGCGTTTTGACATTTTTAAACTTAGATGTTCTAAGATGACATATCCTGCATGTTTAGGGGCGGAGGGTGGGGGGGGGGGGCTAGATGTTTAATTTCAGGTTTAACATTCAAAAGGTACTGGGGCAATCTAATATCTTTGCCCCATAAACATCCCTTAACTGGTTGCCAGATTGAAATCTGTATAAACCAGTCTACGATGAAACTGTGAGCGAGTATTTGTGCGTAATCTCCGGATTGCAGCATAATGTAGTTTGGTCTGGTCTGGATCTGCTGTGTTCAGTGAGTCATTGAGCTGTATCGTTCTCGGTGAAGGTTAGCATGTCTTACGGCTTAGTTCCATGAACCCTTACCACTGTGATGTCAAAATTTTAAATTTTCAAATTTAATTAAAGGATGAACTTGTGTTTATTTGTCAACAAATTTGGTGGAAGCCATGCTGATCCTGTCGCAGACAGCAACATCGTCAACCAAAATGGTGGACAGATGTACACCAGATGTAAAACAGTTTTCCAGTAAGGTCACACGTAACTTGTCATCCCACCCAACAAAATCGTTAAGCTGTTGAAAAGAAAAGAAATTGTACTGTGTACCGTTGCTATGACATAGGCATATAGCAACAGCACTGCCCAGTCACATTAATTTGAAAATAGTCAGCTGAATGTGTATTAAATTGCAACTCCATTAATGAAATGCAAACCACACCCTTGTCGAACATTTCGAGCTTCATGACGGATTTATATTATATAATTATACTTGTAACGTCAGCCTATATGTAACGTTATTCATTGTTGTATCATATACTTGAGTAACAGACCGGATCCCTCCATTATATAGAGATAAACCGAAAATGTAATCGTTGTTATCGCCAGTTTCTCCGGGCCAAACATCAATGTACGCCGACGGACACACAGATATAGCTATTGCGATGTTGGCAAATGTCTTAATTTACTGTCGTGAATAATTATACAAAGTTTACGATTTGTCAGCAATATTTGTGTTCTAATTGCCGGAGGGTATGAATAATAAATCAGACGTAGACCGCTATTTCAATGCATGTTGAAGAGGACATTATATACATAATTGATATAGAAAAAACGTTCAATAAAGTTATACATTGAGACGTAGGGCCTACATAGCGCTCAAACAAGGATGATAGATGCCTTAAGGCTAGTCGTAGGCCATTGTCCTAGTGCACGATCGCACGCTCGCGCTCCACTCCCGTAGCGAGAACACAAAGCGTAGCGATGTGAGTGGGTGTATGTTAGCACGATGGTTGTTAAAAACATCGATGGCATTGACTCATTGCGTTATTACCGCTACATTTATTAATAGTGGTGTTAATCAAAAACAACAACAACACTAGATCATTCACCTACGAACATTATAGGCGATTGTATACGATCAGCGTAAATTTGAAGAAATTCGTCAGGTGTGTCTGTTAAAGGGCGACGAAGCTTTTGGTAGCGATTTCATAAGCTAGCATTAGTCCAGGCGCTCCCCAATAATCCAACAAAAAACTGTGCCCTAAATGTTTTTGTTTGTATATGTTTCTGGACCAAATAGATACAAAATTATATTGGGTAGGCATCTCAACACCTGACCCTAAATTTTGTATCTGCCATTTTCCAAAATAGTCGACATTTTTGTCTTTTTATATATCTCTGGAACTAGAGCATCTATCAAGCTAATTCTGGTGCCAAAATATAGTTTTTACGGTTGAAAAACTGAATAAATGAACTAACTTTACCCTTCGAGTAGCCATTCTCGGATTTTCAACACGGCGAGCAAAAATAATTGAAGAAAACCACAATTTCCCAAAATATCGGACGTTTCAATATATATACACCTGTGCAAAAGTTAAGGACCACCCTATTTTTACGCACATGCGAGGGTATATTCATGTGCTATGAAGAAAGCAATAGCATAAACATTTATGTACCCATCCATCTTAGTGCAAGAGGTAATAATGCAACTAGAGGAATGCTGATTATGATGGTGGGGAAACACTGTATGTTTTTGTTTGAACTTGAAAACGAGGCCTGAATATGGTTACGTTGACATAACTGACAACTATTGCCCTACAGTTGACACACGTGGCTAGATTGTCATTAATGGTGTCTGAAAACGAAGTTTAACATCTGTGCACGAGTTTGAGACTGTCATTATTAATACCGGGTATATCCACCTTGTGCCTGGATGACGGCCTGGACACGACGTCTCATGCTGGTCACCAACCGACTGATACGCCATTGTGGTATTCGTTGCCATTCAAGATGGAGTGCGTCTGTTAATTCCTGTAGGTTCTGCACAGGAGGATCCCTTCTTCTCACCATGTTTCCCAGAATGTCCCAGATATGCTCAATAGGGTTCATGTCAGGACTCCTTGCTGGCCATGGTAGGGTTTCGATGGCATTCTGGCGGAGGTATTCATGCACAGCTCTAGCACGATGTGGTCGGGCGTTGTCATCCATGAATATAGGGTGGGTTCCAGGTGCATGATTTACAAAATGAGGGACCACAACTCTATCCAGTATGGAATCTTGATATCTTTGTCCATTTAGTGTTCCAGGTACAGTCAACAGATCCAGCTTACAATCAAATGAGATGCACCCCCATATCATAACGGAACCTCCACCAAATGGAACTTCTTCCATTATGTTACGTTGGTCGTACGCCGTGCGTCTGGACCTCCATACACGAGTTCGACCATCTGTGGCATGAAGCAGGAACCGACTTTCATCGGACCAGTGTACCCGTCTCCAGGATCTCATGTTCCAGTGTCTTCTTTCGTTGCACCACCTCAGACGCTCCTCTTTGTGGTGTGCAGTGAGGAGAGGACGTCTGACAGGTCTCCTAGCTTTCATGCCAGCAGCATACAGTCTCCTTTTGACGGTAAACATTGACACTCTATTGCGCGTTTCCCATTGCTGGCTGAGCACTCTGCTGTTGGTGAATGGAGATCTCCTAACAAGGCGTACTAGGGCTCGATCATCACGGGCAGTAGTCTTCTTCGGTCTTCCAGATCTAGGCCTGTCCTTCACCTCGTTAGTTTGCCCATGTTTTGCAATCAAACGACTGATTACAGTATGGTTAATGTTCAGCTGTCTGCCAATCTCTCTGCATGACATACCAGTGGTATGCATGCCTATGATTTGCCATTTCACACGATCACTTAACCTTCGTCTTGCCATAGCGGTTCACAATCAAGAGCTAATTCTCTCTGTA
The DNA here is from genome assembly GCA_034401795.1 of Chaetoderma sp. LZ-2023a. NCBI lineage: Eukaryota > Metazoa > Mollusca > Caudofoveata > Chaetodermatida > Chaetodermatidae > Chaetoderma > Chaetoderma sp. LZ-2023a. The sequence continues at coordinate 41,501 of JAVVLW010003033.1, read as the reverse complement.
CAAATAAACCACGGTCATGAACACAAAATTCCTAATCTTGTCGCCTAAATCTGTATGTAATGTTCTACACCTCAAACTGGACTTTTACATAACTGAACACGTGTGCTGTTTCCCGCCACGCACGGACATCAAGCGGCGTGAAGTCATGCATGCATGTGCATTTCGTACTTGGAATTATGTCAGCTAACGTCGGGACAAAATGTATGGCAGCCTAGTTGTACCATCATGTTTCTACGTTCTATTGTTTTTGCTGGTGCTTAACTTTTGCACAGGTGTATATAATGGATATCTCTGGACCGAGAGCATGTATCAAACTAATCCGGTACCAAAGAACAGGTTTTTTTACGTCAAGGAATTTATTAAATCCATTGTCTTAATTATCGGAGAAATCGCTTCAGCGGTACACTTTTTTGTCAGTCTGTCTGTGTCTCTGAAGAATTGTTGACATTTTTGACAAAGCTGACGTGGTTGTAACTATAGCGCATCGCACTTGTATAATTACTTTTGACTGGGATCTATGGCTGCTTTAGCCACCTGTCGTTCAAATTAATTTCGAATATATTCAACAAAACATTACGAAATGCAATTATTGTATCCATTCTGTAGATTTTAAATCTTTAATGGCCACAATTTGTTAAGAAATTTAAATTATCTTGTATTGAATTACTGTTTTCATACTACAAGGAGAATATTTTTAAAAGTTTACAACTGAATCCAGTTGAAAGTGTTCCAAACATATTTTTGTCATGTTCTGTAAATAGGCATGCCGGTATGCCAAGGGTTAAAGACACCGCTTATTTATTACTATAAAATAATTCATAACTACAGAAAGTTTGGCAGAACTGTAATGGACCTTTCCGGTTTTAGCTATGCCCACCCATCTCTAGCTAAACTCCACCCACACCTCGCTCGTGTTGGGATCGAGCGATCTCTGTACACCCTGACTATCAATTTCCAAAAAGCTACACAGGTAAGCTGTTGAATATTTTGTAACTAATTTGACTGGGTGCTGTTGCTGCCTGAGGGACCAACAGCGCCCAGTCAAATTAGTTTCAAAATATTCAACAGCATGTTTATTAAATAGCAAAGAATTGCAAAGATATACAATTCATGCAACGTGTCACCCCATTTGAGATTTGGTGACGGTCTATTTGGAACCCTTTGTGACGTAATAATTATGACGTCATCATACACGCGCTGCGCTGATTATGACGTCATACGAGGTCTGATGATGAATGGATACGCTGGAAAACTGAATTAGAAAACAAGTTATAATGTACATTGACTACGGTGGCGGGCATGCACTTATAAGACACACAGTAATGTTCTCATAATAAAGAAATAGTCATCACTCTAGGAAGTTGAGTTCAGCTTCTCTTTGCATAGTATTAGTAGCTAACTCGAGCACCTCTTCTGTGCGAACTGGCAGTCACTGTCACGTCAGCATGGTCAGATGTGGTGGTTTCACGTGACAGTAGTGAGTGGAAGCTGACTTCAACTTCCAAGAGAGGTAACCATTTCTTTATTATAGATTTTCCAGGAACGGGAACAACATATATCACAATATAATATGATAGTCGCGGCATAGATAAGGGAAGCCAGTGTGTCCAAGCGACTAATGATTAAGAGTGAAACAGATACATTATTTTACCACCTGGACAATGACTGTCACAGAACATATGCACTGAGTAAAACCATTAGATGCAACAAAGGATGAAAGGGAGGCATGTGATAATCCAGAAATAAGTGACCAATCTGTTGATATATCTAGGGACAGAATGGACCATTCCAGTTGTAGCTATGCCCCGCCCATCTCTATCTAATCTCCATCCACGCCACGCTCATGTTGGGATCGATCGATCTCTGAACTCCCTGACAATAAATTTCAGAGAGCTATGCAAGTATGCTGTTGAATATTTTGAAACTAATTCGAATGGGCGCTGTTGCTGCCTATTAAATAGTAAAGCCATACAATTCGTATAACAACACATAGTCCGTCTTCAATTAAGCGTCCGCCACCTACTTATCTACGTCATTCATGACGTCAGAATGACGTTATTGATTATGACGTCTTATGATAGATGGATACAGAGGAAAGGTGATATGGATCCCAGATGCGTAGGTGGTCATCAACGTCGCATAATCAACCAAGCTCAGAAAAATATTCTGACTGTCCCCCATGTCCAGTCTGTGGCAATGTAAAGATTCGCCAAAGTGGTGGTCTAGTGAGTAAAATGTTCACAGTTTATGAAGAGAAGCGTACCAACAAGTTCTTGGTAGCAGCTAGTTTTTTTCAAGGATGTTGTTTTGATCGCATTGCCGACCTTTGTAGTGGGTAAAATGTGTGCTGCAGATCTATATGTCCATAAGAAATGTAATAATGTTTCCATAATAAAAATATGAACGCGAGACTTTGAAGCTAGAGCAGCCTAGCGAACAATCCACATCAAGAAAGAAGCAGGTGTTTCAATAGGCGCAAGTACTGCTGGACCCACTTTTAGATGAATTACGATGTTTCACACTCTACGAGACTGACGACAATGTGATAATCCGCATCAACGAGATGAAAATCCTTCTTGTGAGGACATGTTAAGACAAAATAAAATGTTGTCAATCGCGCATGAAAAGTTAATCTTTGCTGGTGTTTTCTTCAAATCTAAGCTCGGAACATCTCGCTCCAAAGATAAGATCACACGATGCCGTCAAATCAGCAGGTACTAAAAAAAGTTAATTTCAAACTTCAGGATACATTTTTTGATGCTACCGAGCTGCGCCAGTCATCAGATTTAATGTTAACATTCTTTTCGTCTTTGTTGGATATCATCAAGTCGTGTATGTTGCAAATTTAAACATTGCAGCACGGTAATGGAAATGATGGCACATGTTATATAAATGACGACAGTAACTCGGATCCGAACAGTAGTGTAAAACGTCAATCGTTGTTGCTTTGCTGTCATTTCCAAATTGTCTTTTACAATAAGCACAATGGCTCAAAGAAAACTCCCCTTCATGTGATGCGTGCACACAATATATATGATAAGAGCAAAAGCAGAGAGTTGATCACATCTATGAATAGAAGTGGTGTACCCTTCAGTTATGCTGATATGTTGAGAAATCGGAACATATTGTCTACGTATAGCATACAGACATGTGAAGCCAATAGTACACCCATTCAATGGCATTTAAACAGCATAAGCTTTACCATTGGTGTGCTTGATAACTTTGACTTTGAGTTTGAGGACAGTTTATCATTGTCTGGCACATCTAGGATGTATGGCACTGTGATAGTGCTCTTTCAGAGTTGTCCATGTGAAGCTTCACCGGTGAAATCAAACGTTTCTGACACACACGTGAAAGGCGGAGTTGTCATCAGAGCTGCCATGCCAACGAGTGGCGAACCATCCTAAACCAGTGAATCGGTAAAGCGTGTCAGAATCCATTATAGTATCATTCAGATGTTAAGCTATGATTATCTAACCTAACACTGCATCACACGAGGCAGCTACTACTGAGTTTCTGATTACATTAGCTAGATACAGACAGTCAGTGAAAGATAAAAGCCACGTTCCTCCATGGGGTGGGTTCAATGCTGTACTATCTCAGAGTTCTGTTGTACCAGTTATACGAGTAGGATCTCCTCCAGTGATTCCATCGCCGGTCACAGAAAATGTCACCGTATACAGAGGCATGAAAAACATTCAGAATGTGCGAACTCAGGTATTTCGACCTATCATGCCATACTTCTGTGATGAATGTGTACCCCATGATGGGAATGTTTCATTTAGTAAAGGTGGCTCTTTGCTGTGACCCTAATAGGGGCAAGGATCTTTGAAGAGAATACCGTCTAGAGAGTGCTGCATGGACCACACTATCATCGTTCGATGCAAGGTATGCAAGGTATGCAAGATATCATAATCGTGTCAGAAACAATCGAATCTATGATGTGGGATGCCTTCTGGAAGAAGAATAATTCTGATGATTTCCATGTGTTACTTGCATAAATTATCTAGCTTATAAAAGCCCTGCCCTCAAATGATGACCCGAAATGTAAGCAGCAATTTCAGTGTTTGCTAAAGAAGACTGAATGCCGTAAACAAATGTTTACAAAGGCTAGTGATGAATGTGGTTCCACATGTGGAAACATTTGGATCATTGATTAGCATGTTCCGAGAGTTTGACACTATCAATTAATTGCTGTATAGTTCATGGTATCCGCCGAGAAACGCAACACCAGAAGTGGACAACCCATTGTTGTACCACAAAATACACATAGGCGTTTTCTAGTACGAGACAGAAAAGGAAATTTTAATGCTGTTGCCCCATATAGGAAGTTGGAACAGACAATGCAAAGATCCAAGAAAAGCTCAAAATCCATTGTTGGTCAAACCAGAAGGTGTGGTTATGTTGGTGAATCGCAACTGATCTACCATGACTTTTTTGCAATTAGCAATGTCTTTCGGGAATTAACAAATTCCAAGATGATTGCTCACCGCGGGTTATCCCATGATGAACTGACAGAAAAGAAAGAACAGCTGTCCGATACCAATGTCAGATGGCTTTTGCAGTTTATGCAAGAAAAAGGAAATCGATATGATGTAAATGAACACATTCGCCTCCATAACTTTGTCACCAAAAAATATGTTGATAAAGGTATCGACGTGTGCTTGCTCGACATGATTCAGCATGACTTAGAAAGATAGAAGCAACTGCGAAATGAACGATTTATTTTGAAAGCCAAAAGCCTATCAGACACCATCTCCAGAGTGAAACTCCCTGGTTTTAGTGATTCATAAAAACATGACGCACAATCTGCTGCACCAGGAATGACAACAACGGAACTCGTACGATCAAGGAATGGACATTGAGAAGGAGAAGGGAGAATCAGTGATAGACATTTTATCTCACGATCTTCTACCAGCAAACCCATTGTTTGAAGGTGATATTGCTACCAAACAAGACAAATACATTCCAATTACACACGTTGAACACCTCCTTACTAATATACTATATCGGTGTGTTTACGGCTCTGCGCCAGATTATCTGTCTGAGCTTGTACAGATATACAATCCTCCTCGGCAACTCAGATCTGCAGATCAAATGTTATTAGAAATTCCAAACGGTTGCACAAAAACATATGGCCACAAAACTTTCTCTTTTGCTGCTTCGTCTAACTGGAATAATTTACCATTTGATATCAAAATTTCTCCCACTCTATCCAGTTTCAAATCAAATCTCAAGACATATCTTTTTAAACAGGCTTATACATAAATATCAATTGTAAGCGCTTAGAGCATGCATTACATGCATGGATTTCAGCGCATTATAAATGTACTATTATTATTATTATTATTATAATAACGGGTATGGATTTGAGCCAGCATCTCAATCCAAAACATCAGTAATCATTGAGTGTATGTCACAGATTCGAATGCTAACGCTTTAAGACCTTTGGACAAGCAGTTAATATAGTGCTCCAAAGGGCCCAGGCAGTCTGCACTGTGCGACAGTTGCACGTCGTCTTTAATAGTTACTCGAGTTTTCGGTAAAAGATTCAGGAAGGAATCGAAGGGCACCCAATGCTGGTAGCATAGCGTTGAAATGCATTCATTCAGATGTATCACTTCCTGTTCAAATAGATACATTCTGGACAACATTCTCAAACAAAACTAACTACTTCCATATAGACTAGTAGTTGATGAATCATTTTATTGCAAGCGGGATGGTCATCGATGATGAGGTTGCTCCTTCAGTGATGTACTTAGATGGTGAGAGAACTGAAGTTCAAGAATTGATTTTCAGGATTGAGGAGGGTGAGAGATGCATTGTACCACATGTAAACTAGTCAGTCGAACATGGTGCCAAGTGTGTTTTCATTTTATCAAATAACAAAGAGGACGTAGCCCTCCTGTTGAGATATGCAGCCAAGAATCAAGAGGTTAGACTTAGTAGGATTTTGGGTTAATTTTGGGGGAGGAGCCAAACGTCGATTTATCCCGCTACAGCGCCTATTGAGCTAGCTTGGACCTGCATTGTGTATTGTGTTGGTGAAGTCATACATGTTAACTGGTGATTATGGTTTGAGTAAGATTTGGAGCAAACTTTCAGCATTGAAGGCACAACCCAAGAATCTCCTAGCATGACCATCGATTCCTAGCAACATTTGGAGAGACAGATGCCATGTCTGAGGGAGACATTGAGAACATCGAGCAGTGTCTTGGAAGAGGTTGGTAACGCAACATAACAGTAAATACCTTTAGCGACCTTAAACCTTATGAACACAGAAAGTCGAACAGATGTCTCTCCCAGTTAACACCAATTTCAAGTTCAATCCGAGGATACATCCGACGAGCATTCTCCGTCATTAGGGAATCCCTAACTCTTTTACACCTTTACAGTGCAACGTTAAATCACAAGGACAGTGAATGGGCTGAGCTGAATGAGCTGTTGCGACTTGCTAAGTGTCTCAGTTTGTTACTAGACGAGTTGCTTACTCTGTGTGGGTGTAAAACTTGCAAACCAAAAGCGATGCAAACAATCTGACGTAAAATGGTCTGCCAGTACGATAAACAATGCCAACAGTGCACGTAGACTACGCGTGATTTTAGATCGTAAGCCATGTTGAATTTAATAACAAAAGCTTGAACGGAGATTTAATAACTGTGAACAAAAACCTTGACAATAGAGATATTATATAATATGTAATTATAATCAGGATGAAAAATGAAACAATTAATATGTCTATACATATTAGTCCAGGCTTTGTCCTATAGTCCCGCATAATCTAAATGCTGTGATTTTATTCTGTCCCAAATAGATATAAAACAATCTTTGGGAGAAATTCCAAGTTTGGACGTAAATTATATATGGCAACAATTTCTCAAAACACATCTATGTGAAATGTGAAATTACTCAAACTTTAATATTTTAAAAAGGAATTTACGACATACACAGAGGAGACCTCTAATACATATTTCGTCTTGTTTAATTATATACATTTTGGAAATTTGATAATTACTGCTCAAAGCAAAAGAAATAATGAATTTATTGAATTGTTCGTACTCAAATACCTAAAATGTGCCTCTAGAATTAGTTTAATACATGCTTAACTTCCTCAGATATACGGAAATGTCCTCTATTTTGGAAAGTTGTGGAAATTTGTAAGTATTTTTCTTCGCCATGTTGAAAATTGGAGAATGGCCGTAAAGGTTTCTCGCCTCCAAACATATATTTTGGTACCGAAATTAGCTTGATACATGCACTAGTTCTGGAGATATATAATAAATAAACACAAATGGCAGCCATCTTGGAAAATGGCTGCTACAAAATTTGTGTTCAGGTGTTGAGATGTCACACAAGATAATTCTGTATCTATTTGGTCCAGAAACATATACACAGTTTTGGGTACATATATATTTGTTGCGGACGTGTATGGTGCAGCCAGGACTAGCATGTCAGATAAATTCGCTAGCTATCAACGATTGTATAAATTCGCCTAGTGTGTCTGGTATAGCGATTGTCACAGCAATAACCAATCATCTGCATGATACGAGTAGATACAGTAGCCCCAAGATACCACCGAACTACGCACAATTTGTGATTCCACTTTGCTAGAAAACACTTTGTGCTACAATGCCATGCATTCTCAAAGGAGAGAGACGCCCTTTTTAAGGAACATTCCCAGTGCTCTTTATCTTTTAACTCGTTAAGTATATCAGAACAATTCAAATGTATAATGTCTACTAACGAATGTGATAGAAAAAATCGTCATCAAATTTATAACTCTGATTACGGAAAAAAGAAAGGTCTTGTGTTGTGTGCAAGATACGTAATTATTGCTACGTTTTCATACGGATGCGAACAAATAATATCAGGCTTTTCTTAGGGCAGCGGACATTGCCACGTAGCCAATCATTATTTCCACGCGATTAGTGTGCAGCGTAATTATAGGTAATTGCGGAATTGAGTATGATAACTACTCTACTCATCGTGAATCTGTATGACTAAAAATTAAATAATTGAATAATCATGAATATTTTCTATTGCATAAAATATTTCAAAACTTAATTTTCAATTACTTTTTAATGCGATCGGTCATGAAAAATGACATTTTGCTTAGAGAATGTATGTATAATGCAGGGCAAGGAAAGACTGTTTTTGAAAATATATTAATGGAATGACTGGGTCGACAATCGGCAATCGAGCCAGGCATTCTAGTGATACATTTTCAAAAATAGTCTTCTCTTGCCCTGCAAATGGACTTTTCTAAACACCATTGCGTCATTGATATTGTTTGTTATTATGTCTTGGTAATTTGTATCCAAGCTGATTAATCGAGTAATCATGATTATTTTTTTTAATAATCGATCGCGATCACTCAACGCAATAATCACACTAGCCTAATTTGAACAAATATCCCTACTAGCACAACCAGAAATGAATGTTATAACCTATGCCGTGTTCATGATGCTTATAGAGAACTGAAAAGTCGTGATCGTGTATTATGGTCCACAAGTTCCAGAAAAGACAGGTATACTTGCTACACGTTTATTGACAGATCTTGCATGCAATAAGTATACCCATTCCTTCTTGGCCCCCACCCTACCCCATCAAACCGATATACGGTTCAAGCCGATTTGAAAATTGACGTTGTCACCGGTTTGACTCTATACCATACCGCGCCGCTGTCTAGCTATGTCACGCCAATTTCCCCGCTAAGCACCGCCAACCTTGTTACCGCATTTTATTCGAGTTTAACTCTTTGAACACTGATTTCCCAGAAACTCTTTTTCAAGGTAACAATACACATAACTTGATAGATATTTGTAACTACGCCGATTGGGAACTGTAGCTGCTGTTGCACCATTGGGTCTGTAAGATATGGCCCATTCCGGATAGTCCATGTTCATCCCTCCGCTTCTCCACCTAAACTCATTTGCACGTCTATGTGCCTGCTTCTCACGACTACGCGCCTCACACATCACTCTTTCTCCTCTTGGCTATGCGCCTACCCGATAAGTATACAATTCTCGGCCGGCGGTGCCCTGTGGACGGCGATCCGTGATGCGGTATCGTTCGGCACAGGTGCCAAACCGAGAAGGGGTGGTGCAGCACTGATCATCAACGAGATCATCAAAGAAAACGAGCCGAGCCGGCAAATATTGATGCGTTAGCCGGTGGAGACTGGCAATTTGCTCATATTATGGTAAATCCGTAATATGGGGACGTCCTCAAAGATTTTAGAATGTATTAATATCAAAATTGAATGAGGAATTTAAAACTCTGAAGGGAAATTAAATCGGTTAAGAGTTGGCGAATATATGGCAAAATTAAAACGGACATGTTTGGAACTCGGACTAAGTGTACCCACCTCGCCTGAGCACCTGCCTGAACAAGAGAGAGCTAGGCACGATTGGTATAACTACCTTGTCTCGCACACAACACGGGCTCTGATTGGCTTAGCTGGCTGGCACAGCCTCTCACCGAGTATAAAAGGCGGTCTCAAAGCAAAACTCGGATAGAATGAAGGCGGACTCGGCCAAGTGGGAGCATTCTCACTATCTGCCTACTGCGTAGAGTTCGTGTTCTGCAATCTACACCAATGCAGCTTATGACAGTCATGTTCACTCTCCGGACAGCCACGTTCCGCACCGCAGCACGTTTTTGTACACTCCTGGTGGATCAACAGGAGTAACAACCTAAATTAAAAAGAAGGCTCTTTATTTTGACCACCATCACCAGAGGTGCCTTCGCTGCGGTGTAGGACTTTTGGTCGTTACCATCTAAATTAGTATGTAAGAACGGTGGTGTTTGAACTTGCCGTGCCACTACAGAAACTGGTACAGAAACCGTCGTAGAAAACAATGGACGTATCCAGTGTCATTGAATTTATGTTTTGACCGTAGTCCAGACAAGGACATTGCTTTGCGCGCCGTAAGAGCTAAACAGCGTGGATCGTCTTTTGCCGAGAAAATAATTCAACATAATATGTCCTTACCATCTCTACACAATGGAGACATCCGTCACTCTTAAAGCACAAGCAGTATAACGGTATTACGGTGAACTATTCAGTAAGTGCTATGCATTAGGACCTGTTAGCCACCGAAATTGGCTTTATCCTTCACGGTTTTCGAGCATCAAACATTACGGTCAGCATCCTGCAGTAATTCTCCAGGTGGCAGCTACACCGTGCCACAACTCACACCGCAAGAAAGCGGTACAAAGACTACATGTGACGTTTAAACTGCACTGATGACTAATAGATGCACCACACATAGGCGCATATCATAGTTATGTATACCGGTATTAATAATAAACACGGCCCTAAGTGGTACCGTAAGTTCGGATGCGACCTCCGCTTTCAGACACTATTTTACATAATGTTTGATAACGGTGTCAGCAAATAAACGGCACCGTGGGTCGAATCGACCCTATATTCCTAATGGATGTATATATTTATAGATATATATATATATATATATATATATATATATATATATATATATATATATATATATATATATATATATATATATATGTAATCAGGCAATCTGCCAATATTGTTAGTTAGCAGTAAAAACTACAACAATATTGGGACCGCAGTACAACTAGGTGACACAAAACATCAACAACAAATTCACCACCGTATTTTCTCCCAAATGCACCAATTTTACATTAAGATGACTGCTCATGCTCTCTCCAGAGAGCATGCATGACATGCTACCGTTAAACCTAGAGCGATGATAGCTGGATAGGATAGGTTTTTAAGCTAGCCAAGGACGGTTACTCTTCAAACGGCTGGCTATTAAAAACTCTTCTTCATGGTCAATAAGCGCATTGTATAAGCGGTACTACTGCTTTTCATAGTTGGCCATCCATATTAAGGCCTAAATTAAAGTAGAGAGTAATTGCCTTTGACTACACTTCTCTGGCCGTATGACCGAAATAATTGTTTGAATTCCCATCGTCAGAATGGTTAGGACCGTCTCAAGAAACCACAGTAGGTTTCTGGCTGGCCAGAATCAATTTACCATTCACACGCATACCCGTGTATCTTCGGATACCTATTAAGCAATACTTTTTATGCCAAAGTAGGAAACACTGCGAAAATATAAATAAGACAACACAGGTGCCGTCCCAGCAGTGTTCTTAAGGCAACTTTCTCCAAGCTTAAAGCAGCTAATCCGTAATGCCAGGGTATGGATCTCATACAGTCCATACTTGAAACCTTATGTGACTGATAGAAACATGGATCACCATCCAACTCAAAATGGTGACTGGGTAAAGCCTTAGCGCTCACTACGCCATATGGGATGGCCACCGTAGATGGAAATACGGTTCTCTCCCCTCACCATAAGTAAACTAAGATTCGCTTTCTAAACACGCTCTGATAATGTGATTTGTCCATGTGTTGTTATTTGTGGTTTTGATGCGGTATGTGGAAGGGATCGCTCTGCGGCTCTGAAGCTACCACCAGACAACATGTGGCATGCTGTTGGTCTGAGGAGAGATGCTCCATGGGGTATCAGCAACGGTACCGAGCATCCTCGCCCGGAACATGTATTCATTAAAGACAATTGGTGCTACGCCATTTGCGGCCTAAAGATATGTGTTTTTGACTTACAACTAAAAGTTAGTAGAGGCCATTTTCAGGTACACAAAAATTAGACGGTACCAACTAAAACTGTATCTTTAACTTAAGGCAACGATGCTGAAATCATTGGAAATCAGCCACCGTATCTTTACGTACACACCGTAGGCACACGACAGTAAAATAACTATATTCGGATAAATGCACACGATACTTTTTCTTTCTCTTTGTAGGGTAGGAGGGCGGCCCTTTTTACCACTCTCCTCCACTTCGGCGTTGAAGGCATTTTTCTTTTGATGGAGGCCAGCGCGCGGCATTTTCCCATCGGAAAATGTTATATTCCCTACCTTATGTAGTGAAGGCCAACATAATTTCCCTCCTCATTTTTAGTTACTGTGGGATGTCACTCTAGCGTTTGCACACAAATGGTGCGATTATATCCACCCCTCTTTCATATTTTGATAGTTAGCTTCCCACCAGTCGCCTTCTCACAAGGCGTGACGGTGTGGTACCAGCGTAAATTTCCGCTCAAACAAATGGCAAGGGCATAGTCGTCCTTAGCAAGAAGAGGCATTGGTTCCCCATTCTTCCCCCGCATTGCTATGGTCGGTCGTTTATTCTGCCTCTGCCATCCTCTAAGTGGAGCACGTTACTGCACCATCATATATTTCCTCTCAAGCAAACGGTAAACATGCAGTCATCATTGGCACCGTTTGGTATGGGTTCCCCATTTTGCCATTGCATATCATGCAGGATGGCTTTTCTCTCTCCTGTCTTCTCTCTTCCTCCCCTATGGCGTTGTAGGCATTTTCCTGTGACGGAGGCCCATGCGAGGCACCTTCCTCTTACAAAAGCAATAATTTCTTGGCAGCCTGAGGCAGATATAGTTTATATCAAAGCAGCTGATGTTGCCTGACGGAGCTTTCCCCCACAGGTGTAGCGTTCATGATACCGTCCATATATGACTAGATCCGTTGGGTACCGCCGGCCAGACATTAACCCAAATTCACCACTCGCGTTGTTATGTACATCATTCGTAAGTGACAAGCATACAAAAATTGCCTGTTTCTATAACCAAGTAAGTAAATGTGTGTGCTAGCACTGTTCTTTCCACCTTGGAAATGACGGCTCGACACACCGGTAACACGAACAACCGGGACGATACTGTAGTGTTCAATTTTGGCAGCAATGGTTGCACGAGCCCACTGCAATGTAATCATTCCACCGGCCCTGGAGGTCTTTTTTGTGGACACCGGAGATGCGCGGCGACCACTGCCCAACCCCGAAGCTGGCTGACCAGCATCAGCAGCAACAACAATGGCAAGCGGCGGAGACAGGCATGCCCCCGGTGGCCACAGGTGGCGCCCGGTGTGGGGCTCGAGTGGAAATTGAACCTACACGTGGTTTCAATTTCCGTATCATTCACTCTCCGTTTTATTTCAATATGCACACTTCAGATGAAGAAATGGAATGTATAAACGATATGATGGTGGGAACACTCACCAACCCTTATATATCGCTCCCCGGTGTGGGATCATTAGCACTCATAAGACAGGAATACCGCTTGTAAGTGAAGTACCGTTCATCGATGCTTCACAGGTGGGTGCCCACTATATAACATTGTCTGACATCCGCCCTGAGATTCATTCACCATTGCCGGATGACGGACTACACAATAACCATCCCCTAAGGGGACTAGTAAATACCTCACACCCTGTACGCCCACACTTGGCAACAGCAAGTGAACAATGGCGAAATACACAGCCCGATCAGCCCGTGTTCCAACATCAAATAGCTACACCAATGGTACCATATAATAACTTATCATTACGGTACCAACAATGGAACACAGAGCCTGAACTACATCCAACTAATCTACAGCCATCTTATACTCATTTCACCAATTATCCACGTCTCTCTCCAAGTATTCCACAATATCGAGAATGGCTAGAGTACACCCCCACCAACCCTACCATGCCAACAAGCCAGGTACCATTATGAAACACGGTACAACCTAGGTATAATGAATGGTAGCGTATGCAGGGGAATCCTTCACCTATACGCTACCATTCATTATACCTAGGTTGTACCGTGTTTCATAATGGTACCTGGCTTGTTGGCATGGTAGGGTTGGTGGGGGTGTACTCTAGCCATTCTCGATATTGTGGAATACTTGGAGAGAGACGTGGATAATTGGAGAAATTAGTATAAGATGGCTGTAGATTAGTTGGTTGTAGTTCAGGCTCTGTGTTCCATTGTTGGTACCGTAATGATAAGTTATTTTATGGTACCATTGGTGTAGCTATTTGATGTTGGAACACGGGCTGATCGGGCTGTGTATTTCGCCATTATACCGGCCTGATGACTACGATTATTGTTCCTCTTCACCTTTTTCTCCAATTGTGCCTGCACCACCACCGGAATTTGTGCGGAGTACTCCCTATCACGGCACCGTTGAGTCATGCTTCCAAATGAATTCAGTGGGGAAGGTGACTGGGCCAACCATAAGTGCCAATTTGAAATCATCAGCAGGACGAATGGTTGGTCACACGAACCAAATGGGGAGGGGGGGGGGTACCTGGCCAGAAAAGTATCGGGAAAAGGCCATGCAGGTATTAGCAGACATGAGGTCTGAAGTAACACCGACCTATGGTGTATTGGAAAATGCATTGTCAGAAAGGTTTGGTGATACGGCCCATGGAGAGACTAGCTGTTTACAATTACAGAAGGTATGGCAACATGTGAATGAAACTCTCCCTGAACTGGCAAGCCATATCAGGCGATTAGTGGCGTGCGGTTATCTCAGTACCAACACGGAGAGAGTCACTCACTTACAATTGGATATTTTTATCGACGCCATGAGCAGCGAACCTTCTCTAAAAGAGAAACTTTTTCTGCTCGCACATGTAAGCCTACAAACGTTAATGGCCACTGCCGTTCGAGTACAAAACTTCCTAAAATGGGAAAAGAATGCTAAACGGCAATCACATCCTATCAATGAGTTAGCTGACACTATTACACATAATACTATCGACACAGCACCTGCTTCAAGTATGGTAGCCGAAGCAGGCACGGTACGAAACACAACCTCCGCACAATAATACACCAAGAGGCAGAGGCCGTGGCCAATCCAACCGCGGAGGCCACAATAATGCCCCAGGTAGGGGTAACCATCAGAATAATTCCAATAGGTTTAATCGGATGATCGGTTAGAGCAGATTGCAAAACAAATTGCTTCTCTGACCAATCTCTTAACTACTTTATCGACCACGGTAGCACAGAACACAAATAGGCCTACCATACACCGTCTTACACCAGCATCCACGCACCCCAACACTTATTTTGGATGCGGTGAAGCTTGACACTGGAGGGAACAGTGTCTGAACCATCCTCCCTCCGCTACATTATAGTTAGAGCAAAGTAAGCCAACAAAAGAAAATCAGACACACTAATACAGGCACTGGAGGGAGAGGCCGTTCAGTGACTGTCACATAAAACTGACTCAAAACCTGCACATTACCCCCTCTACCTAAGCATAAACAAGATTGCGACACCGTAAACACAGTCCCGCAATCAACGCTATCACAGACACGTCTGGTGTTGCGGTACCCAATAACACTTCCCCAAATAATGGACGGCGTTTCAAAACCAGCCATTCACACACCACTTCCCGTTGTATGTAGAATGGCCCAGGTAGGGAAAAATAATTCAACAGAAACAACTTTTATCCAGGCGACTAGGCCAGCCACTATGTCGCCAAATGTACGGTGTCCTCTAGTGGTATGTAATAACCGATCTCCTAAATTTTCACGGATGGTCCCCTCCCTCAGTACTACCGATACTGAGCCGCACCATTCGTCGACTTGGATTAAAAAAAAAAATAAACGTGGATATAAGAGTAGGCCACAAAAGAAGGTGTGTTTCTATTGTGCTTCTACTAAGCACACTATGATGCATTGCCATAAATGGGCCGCTCACGTGGCACTTTACAAACAAGCCGCTAAACAAGCTGCTGCCTAATCTATGGTGCACACCGATTCCATATCTTCCGAATCTCTGGCACCATTACTACAAAAACCAATCAGCCAGCAGAAATATATAATTGCTTCGTTTTTCACTCAACCACCAATGGCACTTGCCAAAGTTATTGATTGGCAAGCAGACCATGTATATACACGATTACACGGTAGCACCAACAAGTAATCATGAAATTAAAATAGAAAAACTCTCTCCTGTCTCGGAGAAAATAATATATAAATGTGCTTGTTTATTTGGCGGTATACCTGCAAATGCCACCATAGATACTAGGGCCTCTATCACGGCGTTTAAGGAGCAATTATACTCTGGCATCCCTACCCTTCGAAACTGCCTTTTAACCCGTCCAATCTCCAACTCCAAACTGCCACTGGTACTGATATTCCAGTGGCCAGTATTAGAAATGTAGTAATACAAATGGAGGAGTTAAAATATATCCAGCAGGTAGTAGTCGCATCAATACAAAACGATGCACTACTCGGCTCTGATTTTCTCAGTGCCAGTGACGCGGTAATTCACGGCAAACAACAAGAGTTAGAAATACATGGCCGTCGTATTCCACTAGGGCCAGAATCAACTGTATATCATACTTGTGCTTTAATATTGGCCTCCCCAGTCACCAGTAAGGCGGGCCATGAAGAGACTTTTTGGGCCACCGCACTTCAGTTATGAAAAAGATTCATATCGCTCTGGTTGAACCTGACCCGGAATATATGCTGACCTCTAAATGTCTTAGTTACCACCACCATTAGGGATCGTATACCTTGCCGTGTGATTAACGGCACAGCTAATCCTATTACCTTAGTTCCTGGGATATGCTGTGGCTGTCTGGTGGACATAGATTCGGTGGAAATACTTTCCACCGTTCCCACAAATGCCTCCGTAGCCGACATAGATATACTAGAACACCTACACGACCTGTATTTGCATGCCACAGTTGGATTAACCCGCGCTCAGAAAAGTAATGTACAACATCAATTATATAAGTACAAATATAGTTTTTCAGCAAGTGGCATGGACTTAGGTGATACTCACCTAGTCCGTCACTCCATTGACACTGGTGATAATAGACCGATGAGGCAGCCGGTGTGCCGTCTTCCTATTCATAAGCAAGTGGAAGCACACAAACAAGTCAATGATGAGAACAGGAATTATAGAGCCTTCAGCATCGCCGTGGGCCAGTCTCATAGACCTAGCAGGCAAGCAAGACGGGTCACTACGGTTTTGTATTGACTACCACCACTTAAATGAGTCAAGCATTAAAGATACCTATTCTCTCACTAGAATTGATCAGGCATTAGACTCGTTGAGTGAAGCCAAATGGTTCTGTACACTTGATCTTGCAAGCGGCTATAGGCAGGTAGCCATACAAGAACGGGACCATGAAAAGTCTGCATTTGTTTACAGGGATGGCCTATTTCAGTTCCGTAAGATGTCCTATGGCATATGCAATACACCGGGCACCTTTGAACGGCTGATTGAACAAATGTTTACCACATTACAGTGAGAAGTCTGTTTATGTCACATAAACGACGTTATCGTCTTTGGCCCCTCTTTTGGACAGACCTTGGCCAATATGGACAAGATGCTGGTATGGTTCCAAAATGCGAATCCAAACTTAAGTCAAAGAAATGCCACCTCTTTAGAAAGAGTGTTGAATTTCTGGGCCATGTAATATCCATTGATGGAGTGGCCACTCAGCCCACTAAACCTCAAGCAGTAGCCGAATGGAAGAGTCCGACATCTGTGACTGACAGACGAAGCTTCCTTGGGATCTACCATTAGCGTGAGATCGTGGCGCTGTTATTCCAAATCACAGAAAAAATAGACCATTTGAATGGACAACGGAGTGTGAGGTTTCCGTTAAGGAGTTAAAGGAACATTTGAGATCCGCACCCATATTAGCGCATCCGAACCCTAACCTTGATTTCATCTTGGATACTGATCTGTCTGCTTATGCTATAGGCGCCGTTCTATCTGAGATCACTGAAGATGGAACAGACCAAGTACTAGGGTATGGTTCCTCTATGCTTCACAAAAGTGAAAAGCGATACGCAACAACTAAAAGAGAGCGATTGGCAGCCGTATACTTTGTCAAATACTTCACACATTTTCTGTACAGACGCCCCTTTACATTGTGTATGGATCATGCCTCGTTGCGGTGGCTCAGGAACCTGAAGAATCCTGAGGGCCAGTTGGCAAAATGGCAGGAATCCCTGCAGGCCTACGACTTCAATGTGGTTCATAGACCTGGTAAACTGCATGGAAATGACGATGCCTTGAGTAGGATGAACCTGTAGTGGCCAATATAATACAACAAGACACATCACCATTCCCCGCATTCCCTGAGCGCTGATGTGTGGACTGGGATGCGGTTAATCTCGCTCAAGAGCAATCTACAGACGCGAAGAAAGGAGATGTGTATTCCTGGGTCCAGGAAGGGGTACGCCCTTCCAAGGAATCCATTAGTCCCTTATCCACTATGACAACATATTACTATCAAAGGTATGAGAATGCCAAATAAATAACGATGACTTGTACCTTAATAACAAGATAGTAATACCAGAACGGTACTGAGTCCTGATACTGAAACAGCTACATGGCCGTGCTGGTCACCTTGCCATATAGAGAACGGTCGAATGACTCAAACCCCGATTCCACTGGATAGGCATACACGCCAGTGTAAAGGCATGGGTGGCAAAATGTGTATGCTGTTAGCGCTGAGCTGTTGGCCAGCACCACTTTGCACCATTACAAACAAGGAGTATCAGTGCACCGTGGTAGCGAGTTGCAATAGATGTGCTAGGACCCCTGAATACAACGGATGAAGGAAATAAATACATCCTTGTATTACAGGATTACTTCACGAAGCATTTGCTTTGCCGGACCCAGAGGCCAGCGCCGTAGCTGAGGTCCTGACAAGCAAGGCTTTCTGCCGTATTGGTATGCCACTCGAACTACATTCTGACCAAGGTAGTAACTTTGAGAGTCGGTTGATCTCCGAGCTCTGCAAATTGTTCTATATAGTCAAGACCCGCACCACACCTTACCACCCACATGGGGATGGTATGGTAGAGATTCAATAGAACCCTAGTGGAAATGCTGACTAAAGAGACACACCTTGATCGTCGGGATTGTGATCTATGGCTCCCATACGTGTTGATGGCATTCCCCACTTCAATACACTCTAGCACCGGTTATACCCCTGCTAAGTTAAGCTAGGCTGTGAATTCGCCTTATACCTGGATCTACCCATGCCTAGAATCCCTGGCGAAATAAACTCACCGTTACTATACGTAGAACCCATGCAGCAGATGATAGAACAAACCCATGAGCTAGTAAGAGAGACACGTTCCACCGTACACAGGCGCCAGAAAACCTGGCATGACTCTCGTATACATGGAACCAATATGGGGTTGGAAAGACAGTATAGGTTCGCAATGCACGTTGTTCACCTAATATGCGAAATAAGCTGAGTAACCAGAGGAAAGGCCCCTATGTGGTAGTAGGTAACAAATCGGACGTGACCTACCAAATCCGTGCCTCAGATGGCCTGACCTCAGTCATCCACTTCAATCGCTTAAAACCATGTGTTGGTGATGACTCAGTGACAGAGCTCGGGCTGAGTAAAACACACGACACCGGTACCCAGACAAGTTTCTCTATGGAAATAGGTGCTCCCACCGTTAGTCAAACGCACTGTGGTGCCGGTTCAGCTCTTCCCCTACCAAGCCAGGGGCAGAACGAACGAAAGGTTAACGCACGGGACGATGACGATACATACTCCCCCCTCTCCCTCCTCTGCACGGGACTACCCAGTCTGGTAAACCATATTTGAACACATTTTCGTTTGCATTGTCCAAGGGGAAGGATGGAAAAGTTGTTCCCCCTTCCACTTCTCACTCAAATACAGTCTGTGCTATTACCCCATTATAGAATTGCTACAAGTGGAGACGGAAGCGATCCCAAGATCGGATATCTCCCGCACGGTGGAACATGTAACAAGTAGCATGAGAGTGAATAGGTTTGATGAAACCTTGGCCTGTTCTAGACAACAGAAAAATCGTACAACTCGGTGCCGCTCCAAAGCCTTCCCCCAAAATATGAGACCACACTTTCCTCGGACAGCATCCCTCCCGCCGGCCCAGCTGTACCATGCTGCTTCCTGCGTGTCAAACACGACTCCATTCCTGCAACTGAGAGGGATAGGCTCCTCAAGGGTTGCAGTTAAGAGGCAGCAGTGGGCCCGTGAGTTCCCGGGACACATTAAGATATTGGCATAGTGCAGAGGAGAAACTGAAGGCCTCCGTGTCTAACACAGGATGAATTAAACTCCTACCGTAGCACTGTCTTGTCAGTGCATTGTTTGGGCTGCTGCGCTTCCCTAGAGAGTTCGGGTCACCATCTTAATCCAGTAAGTGGTCATGCGTGGTACGTGGATGATAGCCCACACCCAGGATATCTCTAGCAGACTAGAAGTTCGCTGTGTTAGAGATGGCCTGCAGGCGAGGACGGGGAAAACGGTCAAAGTTCGTATACTGTTGGCAGATAGATACGGATCAGACCGTCGGTTACCCCCTGTGCATGAGCGCAGATGGTGATCACGATCGACTGGGTCACTGGCCGGTTGTCTTGATCATGTCAGTTCATCAACCCGTTTCTGGTTATGTGTGATCAAGATGGCTCAATGTAAAGTCAGGCCATGGCAAGCATTCTTATTGCAAGTCATGCCTCCTGTGATCAGAGTTCATGAAAAAAAAATCTTTGGGAAGCAGGAGGGTATGTGTGTAAGATGGTGTAACCTGTCACATGCTGGACGGGTGGAGCTGTCTGAGATCCCAAGTACGCAGAGGATGAGTGACCTGCCTAGCATGGTCTATACAGGGCTATGGCCCCGTTGCCAAAATGTCATCTAGCAGGCATCACCTTCGTGGTATGGTATATGGGGTGCTGCGGCCCCTTGCCAAAATGACCATTTAATTGGCATCCAGTCCACTCGGGTCGGAAGTTGGCAGGATGTGCCTTGACTCTGTCCCGGATCATGTTCCCCTTACTTGGACAGGTCTTTATCTCACGCATATACGGAAAGGCACCTAGCCTAGGCTGCATCCTGTGTGAGGTACTGGGCGGTCGTCCGGCGTGGCCGAGACGGAAAACATACCGGAAAGGCCAACGGGTGCAAGTGTCCAAGCAGCCACGATTAGACTGGCTGCACCATTTCCATTCCAAGCCCCGCCCCTTTCCCGGAGTGCGGTGCAATACATCCCGCAAATGGCACCCATTCCAGATGCTGCCTATAATCCACACTAAACAATACCCCACGGAGCTACACCGAGATCGGACATCACAAATCCCATTTTCCTCACACTCCCCCAGTCGTCAGAGGACCGTCATGCCTCCGACATGAGCCGATCTACGGTTACAGGAGAATTAGCTCCCAGTACGCTAGTTGTCGAAACAACTAACTGTAATCGTGGGAGCAGCCTGATCCTCAGATGTTCGGCTCGTTTATTCCCAGGGCTCAAGAAAAGAAATGACTGAGTGCCAGACCGTTGTGTAATGGGAGATTACTCTTCCTGTCCAGTACACAACACCGATTCCCTATTCCATTTCCCAAATCAGAACAGGTACTAAACACAGAACGCCAAATTCACCAGCACCACTCACCACCAGGCTAGGAAACTAAAAATCTGTACTGCGCTACAACCTTCACACACACACGCGCACACACACGCGCGCGCGCACGCGGGCCCACGCACGCACACACACGCACATGCACAGACACGTGCAGGTGCACGCACACGCACACGCACACGCACACGCGCACGCACACGCACACGCACACGCACACGCACACGCACACGCACACGCACACGCACACGCCGTATTTACCACATACTGTGAGGAGAGGCAACAGACAGACCACACATAATGTGGCATACGCTTGCATCTATTCCACAATCATACGCCTATCCGTTTCGAACAGAAACGTATAGCATACATAACCCGCCTCATGCTACACTACAATAATACCGTGAGCCTACCGCTCACCGTATTCCCCAAAAATAACCCTGCAACAGATTGGCATGCTCAGCGTGGAAAATTGATCATGTTCCAGAGTACAACACAACCAACATAAACATTCCATACAGATTTCCCCGCACCAAACACCGTGCTTCACAGAAACCATACCAACAGATACCGCCCCATACTCTCTTTCATTAAAGCATGCGGTAGCCTTCACATTGGTGAAACTTAACTACATGTAAATGCACCATTACGCGCCCCTCGGTACATCCCTTCATAGGGAATGACATACAAATCGAATAACGGAACAGAGCTTCATATATATATATATATATATATATATATATATATATATATATATATATATATATATATATATATATATATATATATATATATACGTACATTCAGACAGCTTTGATAAGAGGGCAGGATACACAGCAGTCTACCGTCAGTACGAGTAGGATTTTACTACCGAATGGAAATTCTATAATGGATTGATTCAAGTACGGCTGGCATCCGACTGATTATCCCCGCGTAAGTAACTCCGCCCCGCCTGCTATAAGGCTCGGCCATTACGGAGTGAAAACTATTTAAAGTCTGTTAAAGTTATCACCGCTAACACCGTGACAATGCATCCCTGTCGCAATACAACTGATACCGCACTACCGCTCTGGACTAATAGAAAATCAACAGCCAAGCATACTAAAAACACTCACTAACACGTCAGGAAAGACGGACACTCAGGTTGATTGAAATCACGTAATCTCCAAACAACGGTAAAATTACTGTGATATGATTGTAACTGTGGCACGTTTAATGTAAACTGGATTATACCGATTGCATTCATGCACGGATGTGACAAAACAAGTTCCTCCTAAGGAGGGAATGCTTGGCCGTCCTCATACCGTTTAAAACTGGTCACGGTTAACACCAATCTAAACATAGAGCCGTAGCTTCATGATATCCAGAGAATACACCTATAAGATAATGGCCGCCCATTTTGTTGAGTCATCGCATTGACGGAACTACTTTTTCCAAAATGGCCAAGCTCATACACGGCAAAACGTCTACGCCTAGACACTATAAGATGTATTTTGGGCGGTTCTTGCCCCTATGTGCTGGACATAGCGCATACGCTCGACTGGAGAATAACTTGTTAAATAGGAAACCGAAGAGATTATTAATTTTTAATAAACGGGTGCTCTGAAATAGTGTTTTATGCCACAGGAATACTGGTGCCGACTGGTACTCCTTACGTATGGGAATGGGAACCCTTGTGCTGCTCCTTCCACATTTCGTGCAACAGATATAAAGCAATGCTGTAGCCATACTCGCGAATATATTGGTGCAAATCCATTGCTGGGTAGGTTGTTCCTGGATTTATTGAATTATGGTAGCTGGAGTTGCGAGCAAGACTGAATAGAGAGTGGGGAGTGGGGAGTGGGGGGGGGGGGCCAAGTGGCCCCTGGCTAAGTGTATGGGCTATATTGAGCGCGGGCGGCATGCATTATTTTCCACGTTAAGCGACCTTGGATAACTGAAAACTATTCTCAAAATGCCTATCACACCCACCGCCATACGCCACCCCTACACAACAGGTGTTGGCTGGTAATGAACATGCTATGAGTCGTGGTGCTGTAATAAAAACAACTCTCTTTGATATTTAACGATTCTTAAATGTAGCAGAATGAATTATTTACACTTGATACAATGCATATATAATCAATGCATTCCACAATAGCAGTGCAGGAGCCCAACTTAACACTATTCACACCTGGAATCCACCTAATTATTTCCATTTTTGTTTAATCATTTGGTTGTACGTTAAAGCTGCAACTATCGGCAAACAAAATCATTTCAAAATTAAAACATTTCGAAACATTATAATATTTGATCTGCATTTTGAAAGGGTTAATTAAAATCATATTCTATATTAGGGTTAACCCTTTCATCCTTATAGACCATACAATACAGATTATTTTTGCTTTAACGATTATTGTGTTGAATTTATTGAAATTAATTTGACTGGGAGTTACAACAGCTCACAGTCAAATTATTATCAAAATATTCAACAGGTTAGATCTATAGTTGTCTTGTAATTGAGACATTGGAAACGCAGGACGACCAAAATGGTTAGCGTAATCTTTATAATCATTTTCAGATCTGAGTTTTCACCCGAGAACGATACCCAACAAACAGCCTTTGAATCGTGTACCTACAATGTATGATCAACAAGTTTTGACTGTTTAAGAGGACGACGAAATTCTGTTAAATGGCATTTTAATTGTGCCTATGTTTCAATTATAGTGCGGCGCACTTGTTTATATTGTCAAGTGAAATCATGATCTGTGCTAAAGCTGCACAGGTTCCTAGCCAGCAAGGATATAGTAACAAGTAAATTCTGCTATCCTAACAATTACGAACTAGCCATTAGTTTGCAGATTCAATAAGTGTTTTAGCAATTAGATCGGAGAGATTTTACCATTCAATTTCCTTTTGAATGATAATTTGTGTAATTAATTTTAATTGTGCTAAGTACTGCACACTGTTAATGGCTAAGACAAAGCCAACTCTCAGAGACTGCAAGGTTGTATGAACAAGATGCCCAAGAAGGGCATGTGACGCTCACTTGAACCATTAGCTTTTGAACCATTTGCATGACATGGTGCATAATTTTACTACAGTAGGATCCTTCCAGTCAAATTTGGATAAAATCCATCAATTGGTTACTTATGGACAAGATGCATTATGACAATATCTGGTAAATGTTTCATAAAAGCTGGAATTTTCACCCAAACAATTTACCAAACACAATTCTGAATAGAAGTCCTGGAGCCCAGCATGCTAGAATCATATAGATTCCGTATGGTAATTCTAATTAAATTTAGTTAAGGAGATGTGTGTTGACAATTTCTGGTATATCTTTCATAAAATCTAAGGTTTTCACTCCAAAAAATCATGAAACAAAATTCTTAATAGAAATCCTGAAACATGTCACATTATGGTGATTCTAATCACACTTAGTTGAACTCTGTCAAACGGCTAGGGAGGCGATGCATTTAGACAATTTCCCGTAAATATTTCATAAAATCTAAGATTTTCATCCAAACAATTGATCAATCAAAACTCTGAATAAAGGTTCTAGAGCCTACAACAATAGGATGCTTTCAGTCAAGTTTGGTTAAAATCTGATAAGTAATTTGGGTGGTTTTAAAGCAAAAGTTGATGAACGGATGACGGATAACAGATGGACGGTCAAATAATATTTGAGTTCCCCCAATTGCAAAACAAACAATAACACAGACCAACTTATACTAGTCAATAGTGATAGTCGCAACAAAAATAATGTCAAATTCACGACACATTAGATAGTGAGTTTACGAGGATTTGTAATGTATTTATTTCTTTTTAATAAATAGCTGTAGTTTGTCATGGGATAACATGTTCAGGTTCGTAGTACTTAACCATTTAACCCTTGAATTTGTCCAAGCAAATGTCAGTTTTCTCATAGAAGATGTCCATTTGCAGACTAAGAGGACTATTTTTGAACATTTACTACTGGAATGACTGGATCGGTTATCAAATCAGTCATTCCAGTGGTAAAATTGTTAAATATACTCTTCGATTTGTCTGTAAGTCGACATTTGTCAAGATCGTTTATGGCTGATATGAGTGTTAAATGGCTTAAACATGACAGAATATCAGCAATGAATGAATAGATACTGAAATACATCTATAGCAGGTTGTGTTAACAGTGCCGGTATGGTAGATTGAGACAAATTCACATCATCCATATGTTAAGTTTCAGCGTTACGTCAATATAAGTAAGTAACATGTTTTCAACTCCCAATTCGCGAAATGTGCTTGGCGTTTAGGTTCAAAATCATCCAGGCGAATGAACATTTACACTGGAGCCCTCTGTCAGAAGACATCTGCTGATGATGTTACATATTTTGACTGTCATTATAGTCTCGTCATCAGTTCTAAATATATTTTACAATTACTCAAGATTTGTTGCAGATCCAGTATTTCCAGCAGAGACCAACCGCAACCATGGCAATTCCCGATTATTAATCTTGCGACTATTTTTCAGATCAGTTTGAAACTTCATAAGTGAATCGGAGTAGGTTTGTGAAAGAACTCTGTCGAAATGGACCATGGGTCAGAAATCCAGTATGGGTGCCAAGTACAAGTAGTGATATAAGCTGTGGCATTGAGTTATAAATGTTATGAACCAAATTTAACTCGTTCTCAAGATTATTGATTACACTCTCCTTAACATATCACCATTGTTAGGCAGCAACTGCTTTCAGTCATATTAATTTCAAAATATTGAACAAAATATGTTACACATTGCAAAGAATGTACTTGATAAACCCTTTCATGGTGAAGACGGCCAAAACCCGCCTCTGTACATAGTGGTCTTGAGGAATTTGCAGGTCAACAGATGACTATTTTTGAAAAGTGTACCACTGACATGACTGGCTTGGCAACCGAGCCAGTCAGTCAAGTGGTAAAATTTCAAAAATAGTCTTCTTGACCAACAAATGCACATTTTCCAAACTTACACTACAGTAAATGCTATTTTAGTCAGTTTAACCATTAACCCTTTCACCGATAAATTGGAGGGCAAACAAACTTGAAATCTTTTGAATATTTTAAAATTAATATGGCTGGGAGCCATTGTTGTCTTATACAACAACTACTTTCAGTCATATTAATTTCAAAATATTGGACAAAATATGCCACATATTGCAAAGAATATGCTTGGACTCGTCGTTGAAAGGGTTAACACTTTCAGACCGACGTTTAAGAGAAATATATAGGCATATGCTACACACTTACTGCTTCATCAGATATCTTGGCCTGGCATAACTGAATACGAGATGACTATAGTCATAGTGTTATCACTTGCTGTATTTTCGTCGACTAGACTATTATCTGTGTCTGGGTTTAGCCTTATCTCGTGGACAAAACAGCTACACGATACACTTGGACGGATGTAGCAGTAAATGCCTCGATCGATTTTTTCGATAAATCCACAGCAACACAAGTATATTCATGTTCAAATCTCAGAGTCGTGAAAATATGTACTTGTCTTGGGCGCAGCCATTTTGGATATAAGCAGAAAATATGGGGGGGACTATTTTCTCTATAATAGCCGTCTATAGCGAAGGCTGCTCAGTTAACATCAGTGCATTTTAGGTTAAATACTATTCTTTGTTATATACAGAGTTGATTTCTTCGCATTTTAACTGTCCTGGTATTCAAGAAAGCAAATCCCGATATTTTCGGGCCAATTACTACGCTAATGGCGCTAATGGCTGGAAATATCCACGAGAGTTATCTCGCTCCCGTTTAGCGTTGGAGATTACGCGAGAACACGATTGGCTTAACACGGCGGTCAGTAACTTGACGCTTGTAAGACATGAGTTTGTTAAAGACAAGAAAATAAGACAAGACGGTACATTCAGAAAGACAGTTATACTTTTGATTAGGAACTAAATAGGTTCTACCGCAATAATTATGCATGAAAAAAACGGGCTGAATAAAAAGCAGCATCAAAACCTGAACAGTCAAAACACCAAGAAAATTTCAAAAATAATTCTCATACACGCATGCTCCGCATTCCTATTTTTGGAAGGATGGTTTAAAATAATTTGTTTTGTACGCAGTAATGAAAAGTACCAACACATGAATAAGATGCCGGGATGAAAACAGACCCCCAGTCATAAATAACGGCATGACACGTAGTCATTTTCTTATCGGGCAATGTAGTAAAAACGGTCTGCACTATAGAGAAATTCAAAGTTTTAGTCTAACTTATACGGTGGAACTACCAATATACCACGTGATAGGTACTTACTGTTTCACTGCTATATGCTTAAACAAAAAGATGGCCAAACCCCTGCGGCTCTACCCCGCCAGCAGTAGAGGAGGTGAGAGGTGATAACTCGGGCTGCTGACGTAACCTCGCTCTTACATAAGGACCACCTAGCCTAAGATAGAATTAGGCAAGTTTTTAAGCATCTAGACAGAAAACCGCCTCACTTTAGTTAAAGAATAGGCATGCGTGTGGATAATATAGTTCACCATCAGTACCACCTAAAAACAGCGATCCCTTGATAATAAGATAGAGTAGGTACTCCCCTTGGCTTATACCATACACCGTCTCTTCTAGCAAGAACGAAAATAACTGTTCAGTAATGCGAGTATGGAATAAAGACTTTCACAGGTGGAACGGCCGAATCACTCCTTGAAAACGATCAGGCGTGTTAATCCGGTGACTCACCAACACTATAAAAGGAGGAAATCGCGCACCATAACTTCATCTTCCCTAACAAATCAACACAAGGGAAAATCACCGGCATTAGGCCGCTTTTGTGTTGAAGTCCAAATTCCGCTTTTTATATTCAGTCTATTCCTAATAAGAATGTTTGCAAAGTAAAAGTCGGTGCCGATAAACCAGTTAGAGAATAGAAGTCCGATGTAGCTATAAAAATGGCCTGATGTCCTTTGAAGACGATCTATGGTTGGCTGAGAGCTCCGACGAAGATCGAACTTCTCCCCCGCATTTAGAAACCAAATGATTTCGGTGCACATGGGCACGTAGCAGTACCGTTCCTTGCCTGAAAGAATGGTACAGAAACGCCGACCTACAAGTTCATTTCAAATGGGGCCATTTACGCCAGAGAGACTTCTGCCACTAATGTAATCATCTTTACACTGCAGCACGTTACGGTATCACCCATGCCTTGACATCCAGACACAACGTGACCATTGTTATATTAGAAACTGGTGAGAAACAGGAAGACTGGACGACCCTTGCTCCAAAGTTGCATCTCAGATCACCGTTACGAACTCTCTTCGTAGAAAAGCGATCCATGGTGCAAGTGAAGCATACCACCCGTAAGATAGACAGAACATTAAAATCTTCTGCACTGTTTAGAAAGTTGTTTGAAAAACCGAGTCAATCAACCGTAGTTATTAGAACCATTGATACCGTGTCTACAACGGTACAGCTAGAACGTTTGGTGACAACTACATCACTGTGCGCGAACACTATCTCCAACATTACGGCCAATAATCGAATGTTGCGAAAGTCCACCAAACCGGGAAAGAAACCCAGCATAAAGCACCCAGTGGAAATATTAAAAATTCCACAGGTGCCGGCTGGACAATTATTGTCAGCAGCAAAACGCCTGAAGAACGCAACAAGAGTGTTAGGACGGAGATGCCGGAGAAACCTGCCCCCCCCCCCCCCAGGATGACTACGGTTGTCCTGCAAGACTATATATAATACCGACATGCCTCATACAAAAATTGTTTGTTACTATAATCAAGTAAGTAAATTGTGCTAGGACCGTTCTTTCCACCTTGGAAATGATGGACAGACACACCGGGGACATGATCAGTCGAGACGATACGATAGTGTTCAATTTTCGCAGCAATGGCTGCACGAGCCCACTGGAACGAGATCGTAACACCGGCCATGGAGGTCGGTTTTTGTGGACACCGGAGATGAGCGACGACTGCTCCCCAACCCAGAGGCTGGCTGACCAGCGGCAACAGCAGCAACAACAACGGCAAGCGGCGGAGACACGCGCTCCCCTGGCGTCAAAATACAATTTATACAATTATCTACACTTAGAAGGTTAAATTCTATGTCTAGTTGTAATGAAATGAAATAAATCTTAACATATGATTGTTTCCTTCCATATAAATCCATATAATTGTTTTAATTGCGAAGTTGAATTAGCGACCAATGTCTCTAATTCATGTTGACAACTTAAATAAGTATAGTAATTCATGCGTAATGAAATCACCATATGTTACGATTTATTTCGTTTCATTACATCTAGACATAGAATTTAACCTTCTAAGCGTAGATAATTGTATCAATTTTATTTTGACGCATTTTGGTGCGAATATGCACCTTTAATAAACATGTTGCTGAATTTTTTTAAAGTACTTTGACTGGACGGTGTTGCCATAGGCAGCAAAAGCACCCAATCAAATTAGTTTCAAAATATTCAACAACTTACCTGTATATTGTTCTAGAATTAATAGTCAGGGAGTTCAGGGATCGATCGATCCGACACGGGCGAATTGTGAGTGGAGCTTAGCTAGAGATGGAAGGGGCATAGCTAAAACTACATTCCTCCGTTCAGATGCTTACAGTCGGACTTTTGCTATGTCATTTGATTTTAACGTCAGCTAACGAGTGAAGTATTTCATCATGATGTCAGACAGACTTGAGCGACAGATCGGATCGCTTCATTGCAGCTTCATAATAACATGATAAAAAACCTCTCAAAGTTATGATCAGGTGAATGATTTATGAAAGTATCAGCCATCTATTGTATACAAGACGATATTCTGAGAGGACGCGAACTTAGGCCGTGTTCTCACTAGAGACTTCATCAGGAATAACGCCATACTGAAGTATGGCGTTATTCCTGATTAACTCTCTATAGTGAGAGCGCGGCTCTAGTGAAACGTATCCCGGTGTAATAAACTCGGGTAGACCTACGTCACACGCGTCATGGCTAACGACCAGTGCTTATAATGGATGAATCCACTTTTAGCTATGCCCCACCCATATTTAGCTAAGCTTGGCACACGCTTTGCTCGTGTTGGGGGCGATCAACTCTGACCTCCCTGAATCTAAATCTCCAGAAATCTATACAGGCTAACCATTGAATATTTTGAAACTAATTTGACAGTGCGTTTTTGTTGCTGCCTACAGCGCCCAGTCTAATTAGTTTCCAAACATTAAGCAGACTGTTTAGTAAATGGGAAAGACATACAATTCGTATAACCGACGGACTTTTAAAGGTTCATGACCGACATAGCTAGGTCATTCAATACGTATTTGGTTGTGACGCCAGCCTACAAGTGACGTAATTGATTACGACATCATATGCTTAATCGACATATTGGATTCATCAACTATGCCCTCACGGGGTGGTCCCAACAAACAGGCGGCCGCTCAACTCAACTCATTTGCTCTGATAAAATAGTTGTCGGGGTCGGCGTTGGGATCCATTTCTAGCTATTCCTAGCCCATTACTAGCTATACTCTGCCTACTTTTTATGCATGTTGGATTCGTGTTTAAGAGTTAGAACCTGAATCCTAGAACCTAAATTTCAAGGTACTTAAACACTTAAGCCGTTTAATATTTTCAATACGTTGACTAGGGTAGGCTTGCGCGATTATTGCTTTCAGTAATAATCGCGAGTACTCTTCTTCTTCTTCTTCATCTTCTTCTTCTTCTTCTTCTTCTTGTCGTTCGCTGATCATACCGCCAGTCCTGTAAGTGACTATCGACATGATCATAAGCCTTAACTGCGTGGATCCATGGTTTATTAGAGTTCGCCGTGCGGCCTGGAACCTCCGTCTTCAGCACTCGAGGTTTCTGTCCGGGTTACCTCACCCTTACCTCCTTTAGTCGCCTCTTACGACACGCAGATGATACGGAAGGTGTATTCTAAGCCCCACCTACAGGGTAGCCGCGATTACTCGATTAATCAGCTTGAGTACAAATTACCCAGTTATAACAGTAAAAAGCATATCAATGACGAAAGCTGCAATGGTGTTGAGAAAGGTCGATTTGCAGGCCAAGAGAAGACTATTTTTGTTAATGTGTCGTGGGAATGCCTGGCGCGATTCACGAGCCAATCATTCCAGTGATACATTTTCAAAAATAGTCCCCTCTTGGCCTGCAAATGGACATGCATTCGCCGAGCAAAATGTAAATTTCTGTGTGCGATGGCATTAAAGAGTAATTAAAAGGTAGGTTTTGAAATATTTTATGCTGTAGAAGTGTTCAGGATTATTCGATTATTTAATTTTTTATCATAAAAATTCACGATTTGAAAAATAGTCGCGATTTGCGATTTAATCACATAATCGCGCAAGCCTAGACTAGGGTCTATTTCTGCGCATGGCATCAGTTCAGCTTGCAGCCAAATTAGGTTTAAAATATTCAACTGAATGTTTATTAAACTGTAAATTCATCAAGGGTATATACAATCCGTAGACATTAGAGACGGACTTTTCGATTTCCCCGACTGAGATTCGCCATTTTGATTGTGACGTTAGCTAACTAGTTGCGTCTTTGATTATGACGACATATACTTGAGCAACAGATGTGATACCTATGTGGACCCGTCTTGCCCAATCACTATCTTTGTCACCAACAACAGGTATCCATTATAGACAGGTTCGAATGTACAGCCTTCGCTATAATTAAGAGCTATCGTGGTTATTATATCTCCATATATTCGCAGACAGAATGACAGCTCCATTAACATTCTGTGTTACACAATAATTAAGTATGGATTTATCTTTGATGGATCAATGGCCAATGTGAAACACGATGTCTTCGTGAGTGAGCATGTATTGAACATCCCGATAGTGGATGGATGATATATATGTTAGATTACTGATCGCTGATGCACAAAACCTACATAGACGTTAGCAATAAAATATTAGCCGTTTAACAGCAAAATTGTTTCTAGAAAATTGTAATTTATCGTAGAAAATGTCAATTCGCCCCCCAAGAGATTATTTTTTTTAATTTACCACTGGGATAACTGGCTCGGATATCGAGCCAATTATTCCAGATTTAAGTTATTAATAATAGTCTCTTGGTCTATAAAAATGAACGTTCAAGACCACTGCAGAGGCCGTCTTGGTCAGCCTGAGTATTATATGGTCAATAATAGCAAGGGGTCCGAACGGACGCTACTAATATATAAGCCAGGATGAGGACGGAAGAGAGGACTCGTATATATGTAGGCCCTACGCGGAAATGTCTCAATGGATAGGAATTCTCCAAAGTTAAGATTCCTCTCCAAACTGTATCCTTCACTCTTCGCTGAAGATATTGTCTGAAGGTTCACCGTTCATTTCTCCGGAAAACTGTTGTGGTGTAGCGGGAGGACGAGACCGTACGATAGGAAGATGGGATTAGGACTGACTAAATCGAATCATTTATGACGTAATTGATTATGACGCCATCCTACACGTCGTGTAGATGATTATGATGTTATATGATTGATGGATAAACTGGAATCTTCCATTGAATGCTCAACCTGTAGTGCCGAAATTTTATAGAGGGATACATTTCTAGCTGCCCCGCCCACTTATGGCTAAGCTTTTCTCACCTTGTCCGTGTATTGGATCAATGTATAGGCCTGTACACCTGAATTATGAATCCCAATTTCAAGGTAAGTAGGTTAAGTATACAGGTAAGCTGTAATATTTTGAAACTAATTTGAATTTGGTATGTCGTTGCAACATGCAGCAACAGCCCCCGGTCAAATTAGTTTCAAAATATTCAACAGAATTCTTATTAAATTCCAAATTCTTCAATGACATACAATTCGTACACTGGTGGCAAATTCTTTATTTTCTTGACTGAGATTTACGTTATTATGAATATGACGTCCGCTAACTAGCGACGTAGTAATTATGACGTCGGATACCAGAGTGGCGGACCAAATCCCTCAAAGTATTGCTAAGTGCACTGTCCCGTTACGGTTCTTCGTAAACCTGAATCAATACCTTCAACGCGTCCGAGGTGTGTCGTATTTGATTGTTCATCCAAGGTTTTTTAAATCCCCTGTAGCACCCGTAGCGAAATGCTGAGGCATCTGTTTGTGAGATGGGTTGATTCCGTGGTTGTTAACTAATGATTGCGATTTTGGTGCAGACACTTTATTTCGTTCCACGCTCTCAGTTGCGTCTGCAAAATTAGTGAAGTATAGTAGAAAATAAAGCCTGCGGTGATTAATTTCCTTTGTCGAACTATTATATAGCCATAGAACATCTCACTGCGCCCTAGAATCAAACGATCTTTTTACAACTAAGCTTATATAAATTCTTTGATTTGTTTCTTCTGTATAAAATAATGTCACTCGTTTTCGTAACTGTCTCGCTGCTGCAAGCCACCACTGCCATCGGACAATACTTTCAACGCCCAAAACCTCTTGAATAGCCGAATATGTTGACAACAATTTGATTGAAAGTTGTGGGTGGCTTAGCCACCAACAACTTTCAGTGAAATTGTTTTCAAAATATTTATCGGGTCCAGAGATATAACCCTTGGCATATGTCGTCTGAGAAAACCCAGCAGTTAGACGGTTAAGCACCTTCGGGTGTCTCTGAGAGATGCTGGGTGACGGCGGCAACCTTCGACATGAAAGAAATACACTCAAAGCGTTCCGGCAATGACTTCTTACGTTATATCAATGCGCATTCGCTTTGTAGGACTCTTGAAGATGTTTAAGAAAATGATGTAGTTTTTTCTACAGTTTTCCCCGTGGGTATTCAGCTGCCAGCCTACAAATGCCTTCACAATAATATGATATCTAGTGCCGGTATTCAATAAAAAAAAGCCCACGGTGTTCCAAATAGCTGTTGTTGTCTATGAATATTTTCAAAATGGACGGCAATAAAAACTGTAGCCCTATTTCTTCCAGCCGATCATCAAAAATACATATTTTCACTCTCATCGTTGCTATGGTTAAAAGCCGTAGGTTACACCCGATAAGTCAAAATTGTCTGAAATCCGTTTTTGAAGGGGTTGTCGAAAACGAATGACGTAACACAGGATCTC
The DNA here is from genome assembly GCA_034401795.1 of Chaetoderma sp. LZ-2023a. Classification (NCBI taxonomy): domain Eukaryota; kingdom Metazoa; phylum Mollusca; class Caudofoveata; order Chaetodermatida; family Chaetodermatidae; genus Chaetoderma; species Chaetoderma sp. LZ-2023a. The sequence continues at coordinate 7,223 of JAVVLW010003033.1, read as the reverse complement.
ATTATGGCGTTGAAAGACGCACAGAAAACCAAGAATGGCAATAGGCAAAGCACTTATGAAAAAGTACAACAAATCTTAAAATTGCCTGTGACACAAATAAATTTGACATTTTGTGAGAGTTCGTTGTCAACTTTATAATCGTTCTATGGAATAGTGATTCGTGCCACCAGGGCCGAACGTCCTCAGTGCAACAAGTGCACATGCACATGGACACCAGATGTCCAGGGTACCAAAAGGGACACACAAGTTCTTTTTTTTTGTCTTAGTGTTTGGCGGCCCCTGCGTAACTTCAAACTACACACATAGACTATAGAATAACTCATGAATCAGTCAACATCTTTGCAAAAGAAAACAATATTGAACACGATATAAAAATGTTTTGTTCAACATAATTGGATTGGAAGACAGTGATGCCATCCCGTTTTTTCACATTGTTATGGATTTCCAATTTTCCGGATTTTGACGGATCATGCCCAGAGTTGCGAAACCATGGTGTATGGTAAACGCCTTTCCTGTGTTAAGATTTGAGACAATCGGAGAGGCGGTTTCTAAGATATTCATAGATCCAGAATTTGATCCGATTTGGAAACCGTTTTTTTATCAAACTAACGGCCACCCTCTGGACATCAGCTCCCCAGTTAAATTAGGTCCAGCAGACGGTTGCGTAGGCCTATAGTAAATTGTTACTTCAGGAAAGGCATACAATTCGTAAACTTTCGTGAAAGACCTGCGGATTTCGTGACAGATCTACGTTGATTGATTGTAAAATCGGCTACCGTGTAACGTAATGAAGAAATCCAGTTTTTGCTATGCCCCGCCCATCGCTAGATAAACTCCATCCACACGTCGCCCGTGTTGGGATCGATCGATCCCTGAACTCTCTGGCTATTACATTCCAGAAAATTATACAGGTAAGCTGCTGAATATGTCAACTAATTTGCAGCTACAGCACTCAGTAAAATAAGTTTACAATATCCAATAGCATGTTTATTAAATAGTAAAGCTGTACAACAACGCGCAGACAGCCATCAATTAAGCGTTCGTGGCGAGCTTAGTTACGTCATTCATGACGTGCTTGAGTAAGCCTTCAGCCTACACGTCGCGTAGTTGATTATGACGTCATATGATTGATGAATAAACTGGACTCTTCCATTGATTTTGACGCCAGATACTTCATTCAAAGGGGCAGATTATGGAGTTCCCTCAACGGATGAATCCAATTTAGCCATGCCCCCGACCATTTCCAGCTACTTGTCCCGTGTTGGGATTGATTAAACACTGAATTCCCAGAAGCCCAATATCAAGGAAACTATACAGGTAAGCTGTTGAATATTTTGAAACTAATTTGACTTGGTGCTGTTTCTGCCTATGCCCAGGCAAATTAGTTTAAACATAATGTTTATTAAGTAGTAAATCCATCATAGAAATACAATGCACTTGACGGACTATCCTAGTTTGATAACGGAGTATTTCTGTCAATTTATGATTGTGACCTCTGCCCACATGTGACGTAATTGTTTATGACGTCATATACTTGAGTGACAGATCGGATTTATCCAATGCAAGACAACTATACAGGAAAGCTGTTGAATATTGTGAACATTTTTTAACCGTAGACAACAGCAGCTACAAGGCAAATTAGTTTCAAAACAGTCAACACAATATTCCTTATATCATAAAGTATTAGTTGTTTCTGCTGTACAATAAGCAACGGGTTAACCATTCAAAGTTGACCAACGAGGCGTGGTGAGGCACGAAATACAAGAAACTAACAGGTGTATACATTTCTAGCTATGCTCCTCCCATTTCTATCTATGCTCCTCCCATTTCTAACTATGGTCCGCCCATTTCTAGCTAAGCTCCGCCCAGGCTGCGTGCGGGTTGGGACCGATATATATAATTTGAACCCGAAATTCTCAGAATCCCAATGTCAAGTGCAAGTAAGTTGTTGAATAATTCGAAACTAATTTGACTGGCTGACCAGTTAAATTAGTTTCAAAATATTCAACAGAATGTTTATTAAATAGCAAATACATCAAAGGCATGCAATTCGTACACTTGACGGACTATTCCCACTTCATGGCGGGCCATTCGCTGTCAATTATTTTTGCGACGTCAGCCTACATGGGACGTAATTGATTATATCATATAGGACTACTTGAATATCACATCGGTTCTATCCATTCAGGGTGCAGATCCCTCAATCAAACATGCGTAAATCGTCCCGGTGACGTCACAATAAGATGTCATGCTTGTTTGGCGTCACGTATCCAGCATTTGACTAAGCGATATGATAAGATGTATGATTACCGTATTCTGCGGCTGTAGTAGTAGAGACATCCTACAGCTGCAATCAGTCCTTCTTCGCTTTTGCCCACTGTGTCTTGTCCTCAGCCGAAATCCTTAGCTTCCTCAGGTCCATTCTTGACTTGAGTGTACCGTGTCCTGCTTTCTTGAGGTCACCTCGTAGCACGCTTAGCAGATGTATGCAATGACGTCCTCTCCTGGATCTGTATTTGCTGGCTCTGAGTATGGCGAATTCCAAGGCTCTCTGTGCTGGTGTCTCTTCTGGAATCCTTAGCACATGGCCAAACATGGACCATCTTTGCCTGGAGACCTTTACAGACAGCGGCGACTTATTACAGATCGTGTATAGTGCATCATTGGAAATTATGCTGTATGGCCATCAGTGTCCAGTGAGGGTGCGTAGCTGTTTGCGGTGGCAGGCATCGAGTTTGTCTAGAGCTGGCTTTGGAGCTGCCCAGCTGTTACAGTTATACAGCATCAAGGATACGCAGGTTGCATTGTACAAACGTAGCCTCTTTCATATTTGATCTACGAATCCATGGCTTCCAAAAGGGATTGAAAGCTATGTTCCCCATGACGCAGCGTGCAGAAATGTCAGCAGTACTGCAAAGCAGTGAGCCCAGGATGTTGCTTTTCCTCTATGGTTCGCCGCCACGAAGTGGGTCTTCATTTTCTATAGGTTCATGCTTTGTCGATAGGTATATGTGGGTGAACTCTGTTTTGGATTCATTCATAAAGAGATTCTCAATTTTCATTTTAGTTTGCTTGCAGCTATTGGGAGAAGTTAGTCAAGGGGTTTCTTTTCCTCGTCTATAAAGTCCACATCGTCGGCATATTCCATCTCTGGCGGCATGCCCAGTATAAACACTGGGGGGGGGGTGGTCTTGTGGAACTTTCCCACACAGATTTCAATGCGGCAGCAAGGTAGCAGGTGAAAAGCACCGGAGATAGACCATCTCCCTTTGGCGTGCCGATTGATGTCTCAAACTCTACAGACTTCACTGACTTGACTCGTACTGCCAGCTTGGTGTCTGCAAGTCGTAGTCTCACTAGTCGTAGCTCCTCTTCATTGCAACTGGCCTGGCGTAGTACATCTAGGATCTTTGAGTATTTAAATGTGTCAAAGGCTCGTGACATGTCAATGCCCATTTTGTGACAGTCCCAGTGTTTGGGCATGACTACCGACACAAGCATGCGTTGAGTCCATACAATGTCTGCGCAGCTGCGTCGACGTTTGAAGCCACTTTGACATGATCCGGTGAAGTACTCGATCTTGTCTCGGATGCGGCATAGAGTAACATTGGATAGGATGTTCTGTATGCTGTTGAGATAATCATATGATAAGATACGGTAAGATAATTTATTGCAACGATCCAACATAAGAATATAGCAATACAAAGTAAATAAACAAGTATATACAATAAACATAGGCCCTATAGAAACATATAGGAAGTATGTATATAAATGCTAATGAAATATATCCTGTAATAAGGACTACAATACTTTAATAACGCCCACAGTATGCAGTATTTTAGATAATACTAGCCAATAGAAAATCCCAACACCACAAGCAGCCACTCGCCTTAAAGGTGCATGTTCACAGCAGAATGGTTCAAAATAAAAGTGTTAAATTTATATACTTTTAGAGGCTTAAATCGTGTGCCTGGATGTAATGAAACGAAATAAAGCTTAAAGGTGCATATTCTCAGTCAAGTTTCTGAAATTAAAATTGTAAAATTTATATACTTTTAGAGGATTACACTGTGATATCATATAGGCATATGACGAAACGAAATACATCTTAACATATGATGATTCCATCCCATATAAATTACTAAAAAATTTTAAGTTGCGGAATTGAAATAGAGGCCCGGTCCTATATTTCAATTTCGCAAGTTAAAAATTTATATTAATTTATAAGGAATGGAATCATCATATGTTAAGGTTTATTTAGTTTCTTTACATATAGGCTCACAGTTTAAGCCTCTAAAAGTGTATAATTTAAACAATTTTATTTTCAATTTTAACAATTGTATTTTCAATCATTCTGGTTTGAATATGGACCTTTAACATATGAGTACATCCAGGTACACAATTGTATTCCCTGAAAGAATACAATTTCAACAATTTTATTTTCAAGCAATTTGGTGTTAGATGCTCGTGGGGTATTTGGTGATTGCATTGACAAGAACAATATTGTATATATCTGAGAACCCTTAATTACAAGACATTATACAGATACATTTGTTATGTTCATTCAAGAGATTCACTTTAGAACAGTTGGAGAGATACAAAAATTCGTATCTCCGGTTTTATTAACCCTTTGACTCCAAAAGGCCGGATATCCGACATCAGGCAGAAACTCTATATACCAGAAAGACCAGATTTCCTGCCGATGTCATAAAGACAAATAACCGTATACACATGGCCGCCAGTTTTCCGGCGTTTCGGGATATGTACTCGCTTAACGGCTTTTCGTATATATGGGCTTAGTATAATGTTAAAAATGAAACATCTTGGCGATTCTATCACGATAAAAGCAGGGTGGGCGTTGCGAGCACAGAAATAAATTCCGGCTTCAAAGGGTTAAGGTCATGACACTCTATTACAAAATATCTCTTGTCTCTTGTCTACTACCTTACCATACGTAAATGTACTGCGTTTTGATAGAGATAAGCAGTTGAATATCATGACACCAATTTGACTGGGGGCTGTTGAAGCGGCTCCCAGTCAAACTAGTTTCAAAATATTGAACAGAAGTTTATTAAATTGTAAATTCATCAATGATATAAAATACAATTCGTACACTTTGGTGACACACTTTCCATTTTCGTGACGGAGATATGTCATTTTGATTGTGGTGTCAGCTAACATATGACGTAATATGGTTATGGCGTTAGATACCTGAGTGACAGATCAAATCCCTCTTTCGAAGCGATGTCGATTAGATAGCAAAGTTAATTCACAGATCGGATCTACATGCTTTCTACACCACAAAATAACAATTTGAACATAATACATATGAGACGGATCCTTCATCAACTGTACTTGTTCCGGAATGGATCGGCACCAAGAATCGGAACCAGTAAATTCACCACGTAACGTAGTACACCATATGCCTGTAAATAGAAGACATAGAAGGATACGCAGGTTGCATTGTATAAACGTAGTCTTTTTACCAAGGGCATCCTTGATCTATGAATCCATAGCTTCCAGAAGGAATGGAAAGCTATGTTCCCCATGATGAGGCGTGCAGCAATGTCAGCAGTACTGCAAAGTAGTGAGCCCAGGATTTTACTTTTCCTCCATGGTTCGCCGCCACGAAGTGGCTCGTCATTTTCTTTAGTTTCCTGCTTTGTAGATAGGTATATGTGGTGAACTCTGTTTTGGATTCATTCATAAAAAGATTCTCAGTTTTTAGTTTGCGTGCAGCTTTTGGGAGAAGTTCGTCAATGGGGTTCTTTTCCTCGTCTATGAAGTCCAGTGATATTATTAGTGATATTAAATAACATAGCAGCAATAATTGTCTCATATAATGTTTAGAGAATACAGTTATCATACACATTAGATTATTATTAATAAATCTACTATCTGAAACTGCTCCATGACAGAGACTTTCTTTGCGACTTTTGGAGTCAGACGATGGTGGCACTTAAAGTCACAATCCTCTTTACTTTCATAAATGATTGCATTTTTAAACAACCAGAAAAATCCCTTTAATATCGGGTAGACTAATTTTAGATATCGAATTTACCACACGAATAACTTTAAAAAATGATGAACGGATGGACAGACAGGCCCGCTCGCATGCATAGGACCGTACCAACATATGAAAGCACGCATGCACGCGCACACGGCACCCACTCGCGCTCGGATACGCACGCACTCACTAATACGTGCGCGCACATACAAGCACGCAACATTGTTGTTCAAATACAATATGAATTTTGTTTGCCACTCATACAGTACAGCTCAGAAATTATCTTTTTGAACAATCAAATGTAATGTTGGATATTTTGGAATTAATTTGATTGGAAGCCACTGGAGACAAGAGAAAGACTATAAGACTGTTATACTTTTGATTAAGAACTAAATAAGTTCTACCGCAATTATTATGCATGAAAATAGCGGGCTGAATAAAAAGCAGCATCAGAACTTAAACAGTCAAAACACCGAGAGAATTTCAAAAATAATTCTGCTACACACATGCTCTGTATTCCTATTTTTGGAAGCAGGGTTTAACATAATGTGTTTTACATAGTAATGAAAGGTACCAACATGTGAATAAGATGCCAGGATGAAAACAGACCCTCCCCCACCCCCCCCCCCCACCCCTTATAAATAACGGCATGACACGTAGTCATTTTCTTATTGGCTAATGTACTAAAAACGGTCTGCACTATAGAGAAATTCAAAGTTTTTAGTCTAACTAATACGGTGGAACTACCAATGTACCAGGTGATAGATACTTACTGTTTTACAGCTATACGCCTAAGGCACTATAAACAAAAAGATGGCCAAACACCCTACCGCTCTTCCACGCCAGCAGAAGAGGAGGCGAGAGGGGCTAACACGAAGTCACTGGGCTGCTGACGTAATCTCGCTCTCACCTACGGACCGCCTAACCTAAGATAGAATTAAGCAAGTTTATAAGCATCTAAACAGAAAACCGCCTCACTTTAATTATAGAATAGGCATGCGGGTGAATAATATAGTTCACCGTTAGTACTACCTAAAAACTGCTGATCCCTTGATAATAAGATAGAGTAGGTGCTCCCCTTAGCTTATACTATACACCGTCTCACCTAGCCTGAACACAAATAACCTTTCAGAAATGGAAGGCCGGAATAAAGACTTTCACAGGTGGAATGGCCGAATCACCCCTCGAAAAAGGCGTGGTCAACCGCCCTCCTATG